>DWPT01008637.1:0-10092 GCA_018251895.1 Agathymus mariae mariae
GTTTTCACCGTGTTTTCTGTTCTTTCCAAATATGTATTTCTTTCGGTCTATAATAAAGTGAATCGTATTGTATTCTAAATTTTACTAACATTACCGTTTTGTGGCTGAAGGTCGTATACTTTATTTTTGAGTGCGTTTTATATGCGCAGTCAGTGTCTCACAAGATGTTAATAGAAAAATCAACAGTACTTGGACACTGGTGTTTGCCCAGAAGCCACGCGACCATGTGGGTGTAAAGTTACCTCCCAGACACAGATTCATCCAGGTGGCTTCACGATGATGACAAAACTTTGTAAGTGTGCTTTGCGTTGTTTATTTTTATAATACCGAAGGGGCATGCCTCCTTGTGTTGAGGGGCCACTGTTTTTAAATGTCACGTAGGGAGTTCTTTTTATTCTGTATAGCACAGAATACATATTAAGGCATTCGTGAACTTATGCTGCCAGTTCTATATACTTTATTATAGATGCAACATTATTTATTTTATTTTATTGCAAATCTATACGTCAGTAGCACGAACGGTGACCTTCATGATTGTGATGACTTCACGACTGACAATATTTTTTTTTACATAAAAATAAGTTAATGATTGACAACAATGCATCTTTGGTAGTGCATTACGTACGTACTTTATCTGTACTGGAGCAGCATGGATTCGCCGGCCATGCGGTGAACTGTAAACAGGCATCCACTCATTTGGGTGTAAACACATTTTATATTAAGATATTTTAGATTCGATGATCATAAACACACATATTTGTTGACTTAACCTAAAAGATTTTTATTCAAGTCTATAGTATCGAATTGTAATCGAAAATTAAGATATGCCATTTTGTCATTTAAATCAATGAAAAGTCGAGGTAGACAAGATAGCGGGCAGTACGATTTGGAAGATTTGCACCATAATGAAAGTAAAACTTGAAATAATTTTTAAAACTGTCAAAAAATATAATGTTAGGTTGTGTTTGTGCCAGAAATATCTGTCCCTTTATTCAGTAGTATCCAATCAAGTCAACAAAGACCATCTGAATCAAATCTCGTGACAAATCACCGTGGTCCGGTATTCATTTATATTTTCGCATACCGTCATCAACAATAAATAATTAAAACCCAATGAAATTCTTGATACGTGAAAGCATAGAAGTGGATTACAGAATAAATATTTTTAATATAACATACCGTCATCAGTTATATTACAGAAAATAGAATTATGTTCGAAAAAATATGACGTACTTATAATGTTTTCATGTATACCATCCAATTGTCAAATCCCCTTGATCTCGTGAGGTCAATCAAGAAGCGAGCTTGTACTTACAGCGTCGCCCACGCTGGCTGCTACCGAACAAATAGTTCATCACTCTTGTTGGTTCGCTGTAATATTGATTTTTCTATTACGCGTTGACGTACATTAGACGCATAGCTTTATCGACAAACGCCAGACCAGTTAAAAGTGACCCGCTGCGAAGGATTTGAGTTTGATTTTGGATCAGAGGAAACGTTGACGTCAAAGATAAGTTCTCGAGTCTTCGTTATTGTCACATGAAGGCTCGGGCCGAGAATCGACTGGGTACTTTCCGTTGCGACTTCTAACTGGTCTCATTAGATTTATGTGACCCTGTGTCATTAGATTTATGTGACAGATGATTTGTAAGTGTTTAGTCGTAAATATCTCGGCTGTAATTGATTGCTTACATTACTTGTATAACAATTATCTGTTATTATTATATTAACAGTTTTAGTGCTTAGTGAAAATATCAAATACCATTTCTCGTTAATTTAACTGTAATTAATCGACTTTTATAGAAGTAGCTATATTTCGTAGTTAACAGAGAAATAAATACCTATTCTATTAATAACTTCCGTAGTTCTTACCTTCCAAGGGACCATGAAAAAATATTGAAAGATTCGTCTTATTATATTTTATTGTAGATTATTCAAACTTAAAAGATTCACTTCCTTTCTGAACCCCCTGTTTTAATTTAATTTGGTGAATTTTTTTAACATAGATAGGTAAATAAAATTGATAGATTAAATACGTATAATGAGGTTAAATTAAAAAAAAAAAATGAATCTCAGACATTATACATTTTAACTATAACGGGTACTCACTATATTTATGATTTTTACCGATATTTTTAGCGTATTACATGGTTACCGTGCGGAGGCGGGGAGTAGCTTTTGACATTTGACACCTGATATATACTAATGACATGTGAGCCTGTCAACGTTATGTCTAATTTAAGTGAAATGTCGAGTGTCACCTGTCAAGATTTTATCCCCGCCACCGTGGTCTCGAACCAAGAATTATATAAATGGGTCGGAACATCGGTAAAAAAACCCAAAAATTATGAGTACCCGTTATAGTTAAAAAAGAAAAAAGTGATCATTTGTTTTATACTGACAAGCCATGTATATTTTTTTATAAATTGTACTTCAAATATGACTTATACAAAAGTTGAAAAAAAAAAAAATAGTTTCATATGCAATAATTACAAAATTTTTATGTATTTGCATTATTATATTAATTTATATTTTAAAGTTGAGCTAGCTACCCACATACGGCAACATATTCCTGGGCAACACAACACATAATATTCATAATGAAGACGCAGTCTAAAATCAACAAATGCCTATCGGGAAAATCATCGAAAATGTCAGTGATTTCCGACAGATGGCTCCGCGATATGTTCACCGCTCGTTCGATAAACAAACACGTGCGTAGTGGTAGATGACCGGACAGGTGGAGCTCTTACGCTGATTCTACTTAAGTCGTTTTCATTTTAAAAATAAATCCAACTCGGTTCAAACTATTCATGGACAATACTCTAATAATAATTAGATTATTAGTAACGACAATTTCAAGTGCATTGAATATATACCGAAATTTTACATACAAATTACTTATTGCGTTGAAATACCAGAGTACCGTCTTAAACGAGACTCGAGAAGATTATGCTATAATTTTCGAAATATGAAATCAATGAATACGAAATCCTACTTTGTACACTTTACACAGCTGTCACCTTACATCACCTGTCCTAATACACAGGGAAAGACGTCGTGAAGAGTAAGAGAACCTGTTTTGTTATTTTTGTAACTTAAAGTTGGGTGGGTAGTGGTTACCCCGAAGGCCATCAACTAGATTTACAGAAAACCATTTCAAAACATGAAGA
This sequence comes from Agathymus mariae mariae, assembly GCA_018251895.1. Taxonomy (NCBI): domain Eukaryota; kingdom Metazoa; phylum Arthropoda; class Insecta; order Lepidoptera; family Hesperiidae; genus Agathymus; species Agathymus mariae. Next base: position 3,174 of record DWPT01008637.1, read on the forward strand.
TTAAGTAGGGCCAGAACACGGTAAATATTATCCTAACCGCAGCCGGTGCAGCGGTGAGGTGACAAACATACGGATCGAGCGGTGGGTCGACATGGGATGCTGATTCAACAAAATTCTAACGTCTTAAGTTAACGGTTTACGCTCAACGCGGTATTTAGACTCATCACGAAATTTTCATTTGGTAACTAAGATATATATAATTTTAAATAAATAGAAAAAAATACTTATTATTTTTATAGCTTATTGGCGATATTGGTTGATAGTAAGGAACGCAAGCTTATTTCATCCACCGCTCTCTGACTACAATTTAATTAAATTTCGAATGCGCATTAAAACACTAATGGAATCAATAAAGTAAAAAGTACTATAAATTTGGTTTTTTTTATTTGAGTGGAGGTCTGATCGTAGCAAATTAATTTAAAATACGTATATAACGTTATTATGAAATGTCGGGTATTTTCTGTTTTTTAATCAACCGCCAACCTTAATGTCTAGAACTTCTAACACCTTGTAGTCCACCCCCCCTCTATAAACCTTTAAAAGGTGGGTTTTCGTTCACTTTTGGAAATACTAATTTGCATTAAAAATAAACTCTAATACGAAAATAAACATATATACGAGCTACTAACTTTTACTCATTATATACATTGCAACATACATATATACCTGTATTAGCAAATTTATTACTAAGCTTAAACAAGCAATTCAGTAGATAAAAACTGGTAACAACGCGGGATTATTTAGCAGCGACTTTGCAAGCTAATGCTTCTCAGAAAACCTGTCAGCTTAAAGCTTTTAAGTACGTAGATAGGAGCTTATTTGATAACTTCTATGCAGAAGCTTGTTACAGACCGTCCGGTGTCGAAGAGAGGTTTATATCTTGTCGGTTATCAGTTTTGTGTCATGAGAGCCTTATTGTGAGTGTATGGCCCTACATTTAAAATATTAATTTCCATTATCGGAGAGGAAACCGTGTGCCAACCGTAAGACAGGTTTTAGTTTTAAAAAATGTATGTAAAAATTTTTAAATTCCTGAACTGAACTGAACTGATTGACACACTATACAAATTCATCACCATTACTTGTTCAATCATTTAGAAAAACAAATTTACGCTCACCTATTAAAAAATGCAATGTAGTACACAAGCCCTTTCTCATAATTAAAAGTAGTCCTGGAGCGTCCTCCACCAAGCAGCCGGTGTAGACTGGTGTAATAGCGAGGTCAAATATTGGATATTTTTGCGACACGACAAAGCGATTGCTAACAAATGCACGTAACTGATAATAGCAGCCAACCATCCAATTCCCAATGGCGTCTGAAGTTAACTTTATCAATCTTTCAATTGCGACACTGTCGATCTATGAGCGCTTCGTTGAATGCCGAGTGTCAAAACGATTAAATGCATGCGGGGTACTCCGGACGTAGTGCTGTCGCCGCTCTCGTCCGGTCGAGGGGTTGTCAAGAGGTTGCTCGGCTTAGCAAATGTTTTCCTTAAGACTAAATAAATCTCTTAAAACATGCTTTATACTAACAGCTGCTCTGTGCATAAGTAGCTCGGACGTTCCGATACGACATCGTACCTTGGACAAATGAAACGCAAAGTGTAATTGATAAATAGTGTCCAAAATTTTAAACATTGTTCAGAGATCACAGGTTTGTTAGTAATATTCAATGTTAATCAATGTTAGGTTTACATAGGATAAGCAACTATCTGGTAGGGATCTGTTTAACCAGCTAACACACTCAGAGGTAAAATGCTTTTAATATGGTTCACGGCTTCTTCCTTTTGTCAGTGTTGGTGATATCTTTGCCGTTGAGCATGTCCGTCAACTTTAAGTGATCCGTTTCGTTAGTTAGCTATTTACATAAAACCAGACAACAGTTTTGCACTTCTAAAACTATTCATACAGATCTCAAATGAACGATTAGGAATTTGAGACAGATTTTAAACAAGTAGCCCTATACCGTCTGTGTTTTTGACATTATTTTTATTATAAATATTAGTCATTTTAACAATATTCAATTTGTCAAATTCAACAACTTGCAAAATTTTTACTGACAATATTAACGTGAAAGATGTGATTTAAAACTAGAAGCATTTCAGACCAAGAATAAACAAAAACGAACACACTGGGATTCGGGATTAAAGTTTTGAAATCATTTGAGTAATTGACCCTGTAACCTAAACTTAAAAACTTCCTCACCATGCGAAATTTGAAGTTATTAAAAATTTTGAATGCAAAGGTCAAAGTGGAACAAACTTGGAGTCCAAGTCCACAGTAACGAGTTTTTAACAGTTAAACGTTTTAAGCAGATGTTGTATTTACCTCTGTCAATATTTATTAGCGTCTGTTGCTACGAGTATGTATCCCCATATGCATTCCCATTTGGATACTAATTACGTAACCACTTTACATGAAACGCGCGTTTGGGCCGAGCTTTAAGACGTTTTAACGGGTTTTTACATGTAGCGGGAATCATTAGTATTATGTTTCAAATGTTCAACGAATACATGTCGAGTGGTTCAAATTTTTTATAATCTTAACTGTCATAAGTAAGTTGAAACAACGTAATTTGATTTAATAAGTCGCCTGATTAACAACGATATGTAAAAGATACGAAGTTTTACAGTCATCCATACTAAATTGCTCCATGTACGATTTTTTTTTATGTGTGAATCTGAGCAGAATTGTGTCTATACTTCTTGGGGATATTGAATATGGTTTACGGAGTAATCAGTTTTCAGAATTTAATTTGGTTACAATTTAAAGAGATAAAAAGAGAGTTCATATAGCAGCATCTTTTTTGATCGACAACACACCTGGCAGCCTCTTCTGGTACAGACGTGTATTAAAAAATACTTACATCATCATATGACTTTAAACTCGCCGTGACCATGGTCCTCATAATTGGGTCGAAATATTGCTAGGACACACAAAAGTCGTGAGTACCCGTTACTCACTATAAAAAACTAACGAACACCGCTCACTCACTCTCAGCACCCACCTATCCTTAATAGAGCAGGTATAGTTTTGTAATTGTGTTTTCAAACCTTGTGTTATATATATTAATCTATAATTTTATTACTAAAACTATTGATATGTATACAAGTTATAAACTTATATACTATAATATACTTTTGTATTTAATAAATATTTTATTTTATTATATATTATTATATGGATGCCATATTTTTGAGTACTTCCCAGTATCAATTCTCAAATATATCTCCGGAAGAGATATCAGTACCTTTGGGCATTTTTAACATTCTTAGTGTTATACTTTCCAAACGTTTGTGTGTACATGAATAATAAAATAAATAAACTATTGTTTCATCATAAAATGATATTTCTGCATTGGATTACTAATCTTTAAGATGCATTGTAAGTTAGTCCGTAGGTACAATGTCTTTCATACTATAACCCAAGTTCTTGCTAGTCACCGTCCTAGAAAATAAATCTTAGTCATTGATGTAGGGTTTCATTAGCCAGAGAAAAGTCATGTAATGCAGATGTTTAACATACCTTGTTAATTGACAGCATATTTTATCTATATACAAACTGGCCAAACAAAGATTGTTCTGATATACAGTGGATTTCATTTATTACGACCTTAGCCATAACGTCAATTTTTCTATAGCGACGAATGAATGTAACTAAACTGTGTGCGTCTGTATATCATTCCCTATGTCTGTTACGACTCCCGGATATAAAATGACGCGGTCCCTCCAATGTCGTTATCTCCGAAAAAAAAAAAAATATATATATATATATATATACATTTATTTATTTCATCATTTCTGTTTATGAAAATTTTATTAGTTAATTGCTTATTGGATCTTATCAATGGTATTTCATCACTAACAGATTCACCATTTTATAACTATCAGAACTTTGAAGCACTCTGCAAATACAGATCTTTCGTAATAGGCACTATTTCGACTGGTTCTGAGGCTTACGGATCAAATGACATTCCATCTTTGTTTTAGGTTAGTTCATACGGTCGGGCGGCGAATTGCACTACTTTTCAAAAACTTCGAGGTCATTGAAGGACGTTTTTCAATTTTCCGAACGATGTTGACTGTCTATTAAATAGTTTTATTTTCGATTTGTATATAAGGCACTAATAACCAAAATGTAATGGATATGTATCTGTAACTCCATTACACTGGATATGTCATAATGCGACTTGATAAATTAATAACTTACATTGTACTTTATGGTAAAGTAACCGCATATAGTATAATTTGTATTTGACACAATGAAAAGGTACAAAATCATATAATCGTGAAAATATTACTGAGCAAACTTTCACATATGGATGCATTAGTGAGCACAGTTTATCAGTAAGCACTCTTTATTTGTAACAAAGTCCCTTATCTGTGTATCTGAACGCCACAATCTCAAAAACCACTGTACAGATCTTAAGGATCTAATTAATATGAATCCGGCCGTCACGTATTGAAATCAGACCGTCTCATAATGAGTTGTAAGCACTAATTTGCAAAATCAAAACTCAAATAAATATTAATCCAAAATTTATTATATGCATGTTATATATTTCTACTGTGAGTACTTTGACACTGAAACAAAATGGGGAAGAAATCTTTAACAGACGCTTATTTTTAACGTTATATTATAAGAATTAAAAATATAACTGAGTTAAGAAATAATTCGAGACAACCGAGCAATTATTGGTATCTTTTTTATCTACAAATTACCTTTTATTTCGTAATACCCTCCTTGGCATGTGCGTATTATTTGTACGGCTGAACAGTCTCTCGTCTTAGAAGTCGACACGTTTCGTTTACACACATTTCAACCATTTCATTGGGTAAAATCAAACAATCGAGAAAGCAGCCCTGTGTTGATTAATGTTAAATAAAAAATTGAGTATAAAAAACAGATAGAATCGTATAATTAAATGTGATTAATTATATGATACGTTACGGTAATGTTAAAAACTAATTTGTATACATAAAGCTGAATTTAATGCGGCAATTTACACACAGCTTATTAGTAATTAAACATGTTCAAATTATTAAAATTCTCTTTTAAGTATAGTATAATAATTGGAGTTGATAAAGCGATCAACTTTGAGAGCCAGATTATTTGGTGTTTAATAATATGTCCATGTTTGTTGAATAACAAAAATCGAAAAAACGTTGATAATTACGACCTCGTAGCCCAATTAATAGTGTCACTGCCTGACGAGCAAGGGGTCCCAGGTTCGATTCTCTGGGAATCAAAAGAACAAAACTAACTAACCGAGTTTTGTTGTACATTGATGCCTTTGTATATGCTACCGAAATCAAATTGAATTTAATGTAAATTTAGTATATTGAATAAACTTTTTAAGTTCGAAACTTCCGATTACTAACAGTCAATTGTACGTTTTCCTTCAAAAGTTTGAAGACTTATGATTTTTTTATTGTTTTTCTTGTAATCCCTATGGATTGATATGAACCTATATTTCAGATATTTTAGCCTAAATTAAGTACGTTTGTAAATTTATAAGGATCCAGTTTTTTTCACCGCATGTACGGAATCCTTACAATAACAAATAATAAAATAGTACCAGTGAGCTTCGTTGGCCGAGTGCCATTTTATTAAAACTAGGAACAACTTGTTTCACAACAAAATTCACAAGTGAAGCAATGGTCAGAACGCAGCCGAAATGCAAAAGTTCCGCTTAAAATACATTGAACTCTGCCGACATATTTACCTGGTTTTAGTATGAGTTGGTTTGGTATCGATAACGCGACCTTCGCCCCTCGTGCTCTATAGATACATCTCGGAAACCGCATTACAAATGAGACTCAATTATCATAACCTAGTGTTTCTGCCATAGATGTACTAGTACGAATAGATGCAGGGTAAAAACTTAAAATTAACGAGGGAAATGTAGTGGAGTTTCCACAGTTGCAAACTTCAAAATGAAGTCCGGAGACGAGAAGAATGGGAGACTGAAAATCTTTTATTCTAGAACTATAATCACGAAAGTTAACTTAACATAAAAAATTGTAAAACGATATACGTATATAAGTCCACTCTTCGTTACACGGTAACGATACACAAGAATTCAGGTTACTCTTTTTTCTTACAGCAATTCGTTGTGAGTGAATGAGACATAAATTTTAATAAAAAAATTACGCTCCATCTCTTTATATACGTACGTCTATGGTTTCAACCGATCCATTGGAACGAGCGGTTCCAAATGTCAGAGGTGCCCAACCTTCGGCCGCGATGAATCAACATTAGCATGCGCGACCCGCGTCCCACGACCTCTTTCACCCTGACACTGACCTAGCCCCCGACCTTGAGTCGACAGACTTCGAAAATTTTATTCGTCGCCGCATCTCTGCAGATAATCAAGAGGATAATTTGTTGATTTATCTCGATTTTAATGGATTCTTAAGAAAAATGTTGTTTTAACGATATTTACCTTGTTTGTGATGCTTGAAAATGTTAATGAAATTTTTTGTTGCTTCTTACTGTTAATGATCATGTGTTTATTTTTATGTTCAATCCGTCCTTGCTTCGGTTCAACGAATATAATTCATTAAAAAATCATATCTAAACAAAAAAAAAATTACTACAATTTGTAATTTCTACATTAACTTCATGGTTGGAGGAGTCGGTTTTGAGAGTTCTGTGAATTAAAAACAAATATATTTATTTCACTAGGTAGAATATCGCGCCTTAATCATTATGAATTAATCTCATACTTCTACGTTATCTTTAAATCTTATCCCGCGGGAACATAACCATTTTCGGGAATACCAGGTAACCTAGATTAGTTAACTTGTACTAGAGTTTCCATATGATAACGTAACAGACGGACAATAACATTTTTATCTTTTTTTTAATACTTTATTGCACTAAGCCTAAAGTAAAGGGGATACAATGTGCGGATTTA
>DWPT01008638.1:0-10091 GCA_018251895.1 Agathymus mariae mariae
GAATGAAATAACTTTTACTCGAAGTTTTTACACTTTTTGAAAGTCAAACTACGCCATCGCTTTAACAAATCCCTACTATGAGTGGTCATGTAAGAAGAATCGGCAAGCAACTCCCAAGTAGTTTATTTTTTCCTACTCGCAGTTATAGTAAGCACTTATGTTTACGTATTAAACTCGTGTCCAGGCAGTCTTATCTTTAAAGTAATCATCTTAACCTTTCTTCATATTAATGCTTTTGTCGTAATTTTTTAATTTATACCTTAGCATTTCCGTCATTTTATTTTTTTTTCCATTTCTAAAGAAATTTTATTATAAACATTTACACGTGTACCCATAGAGCCACCAGTTTCACTAAGACTGGAATTTTGTACAATTAGTTTAAATTTATTCTTAGTATTAATGTTGTGAATAGTTTTAAGAAAACTATTACAGTTGTAACATAACTAAAATATATTGTAATTCAATAGTTAACACATCGATTACTTTAAAGAGATTTTTAAGAGAATTCCAAGGTCTGACATTGTAAATAGCGCGTATTTTTCTTTTCTGTGATACAAAAATTGACTCTATATTAGTAGCGGAACCCCACAACAATAGACTATAAGCCATCACACTATTAAATTAGATAAATTAAGCTAATCCTCCTGGTTTATAAGCGTCGTTGTACCAACACATTGAGATAGTCGAAACCTTGCGCAATATCACCGTATAAGTTGTATCATGGTGACACGGCACATAGTAGAGAATAAGTAACTTACCGTATGCAAAAGTAAAGGCTACAACGCAGATACACATTTCCGTCTTACTCTTAACCTGACTAGCGGTAAGAATGAATTACGAGTTTAAGCCCCAGAGGCAATTGATTGAAGAGCCTGACTATTAAATTACACTGCGCTGCGCTAGCGTCGCCTGCATCGCGGAACACATTCATATTCACTGTTACAGGTGTAGGTAACGCAACTTCTGTGCAGCTCAGATGCATATCGTTGCTACTACTGCCCACGTACTGCGGGAAGCCCGGCCGCGGCGTGCTGAAAGCTGTGGTACTTAGTTACGTGGTGGCTGGTACGACACACATTGTTTTTGGGTAAATAAAATATTAGAAGGTAGCCACATATATCAGTTTACAAAATAATCTTTAATTTTGTCAATGAAAACCATATTATTAATTAATGATAACTGTGATTTAAAAATTGAATCGTTAGAAGTATGAGCTTAATTGATGTGAGAGTCAGAATTCTGTCGGGGACATCTTAGTGCTCTGAAGCAGTACCACATACATCAACAGTGACTTTAAGCAAAGGGCAATGTAGTTAAAGTGTAACGATAGCATGAATAGCCCACCGCGTGGTTTCTCCCCTGCAATATCTTCTTACAACTGAGGTGGCATTTTGGTCCATTTTGGTTAACAAATCATCAAAGTTCTAAGCTTCTATACGGTAGCCTGTGACATTCTACTTTTACGAAATGTCTCTGACCGATTACCAGCTACTATCACAAAAAAATTAGTTTTTATTTTAATTCTTTAAAATTTTTGAACGGATCTACAGGTCCAGTTACAAACATGGGACTAAATGCCAAAGAAGTGGTGAGAGTGTACGCCTGCAGTACTGAGTTGTCATACAACCTCTCAAAAACAAAATATTCTGTTGTGGCTCCCCCTTTGAGGACATCACTGCTGGGTATAACGTCAGAACTATCTGAGCTTAAAGACACTTTCAGGTGTGTGATTTCACTCTTCGGTGTTTATGATGTTTGCGGCGTAAGTAATAATAATGTTAGCAAGATTGAGATGAAAACAATATCGGCCATAAAAACCAGACATTGATAAGAATCATCTCGACCACATTAGGCGACTTTCGCCCTTTTATGTTGTGCAAAAGGGCGAATATCGCGCATATACAGTTTGCTTTAGTATCTGCGTCATCGGTTGCTCTATTGTTTTTCAAAGATTATTCAATTTACGAGAAAGGTGTGAAGTTTCGGAAAACCCGGCAATCAGTATGACATGTCCGCTCACAGGTCATTCTTGAATACGAAGAGTTCTTGTTAAGACAACTGCAACTGCGAGTATTTATTGGTATTGAAGTGTGTCGTTAACTTGTTAAAAGCGTAATAAAGTCTCTGTGAAAGAACTTTAGCGTTTTCACGAATTCGTGACACGTAACAAAAATAAAAGCTCACACTACCGCGAAACTACTTCGTTTCGTGCGTAGCACCAAGATCCAGAAACTTGTTCATTACATAAAAATTGCTGTAATCGAATCTGGAATTTTTCGTTTGGCAAAGACGATCAATATTACTAAACGAAATTGAATCATTCACGTAAAGCTTTATTTCATTAATGGCTCGTTAGGACAAACGATTGCTTAAAATATGGTTAAAGCCGCTGAACTCATAACACTCTACACCTTCAGGTCCACATCATATCTACACTAGCTTATAGATATAATTACTTCCGATTACTTGTTAATTTTCATTTATAACTTCAAAGTCTCTGTGATGATATGATTAGAATAGTTTGCACATTCCTCTAGATCTGTCAAGAAGGTGATAGATCCGGTACAGCTTGAAATTGAAGATTTATCAGAGCAACAGAAATTTAGAATCGAAAACGATTATATCGATGATATGCTAAGAAACTCGCGTCGCTCTTATGAAATTGAGAGAAAACACAGGTTAGTAAGATGCTTTTTCTTCAATACAATAGATTTAAAGTTATATTGCCTGTTTTATAATACTTTACATCGTTGTAGCCACAATGCTAAAGATAAAGAAGAGGAAATACATCAAAAGCAGTATCTGAAGAAAGTGCAATATCGCTGTGAACATCAGGTATCGCAAGGGGTGTATACTTGTATGAAAGCGTTTACTTTACTTTATAACAAATGCTGTAATATCTTACCTGAAGACGAACCGGCTACCTTTTGCGAACCACTAAAGCTGCCGGTTATTTGTAACTTGTCTTATCTAGAAGACCGTTCCGCATGCGACAGCGTTAAACAGGTACCTACATATATAATATGTTTCTCTTAAATGGATGATCAGCTTTTAAAGAATCACTGCAATAATTGGCTGCAATGGACAGCCATTCGCTAAAGGTGAGGGCTATTAGGGCAGTAGATAATTATTAGATAACAGAGACCACGCTGTTCATGTGAGGAATGATTGAAGAGTATTTTACCAGTTTTGAGGTTGCTTGGAAGTCTCTCATAAACTTTACGGCTGCTACCACGGTTGTTGTCCTTAAGCGTAAAAGTGTTCATAAAATTTCAGCAGTAATTTTCCTTCAGCGCTTTATCCATGTCCCTAGATTACTAGCCCAGCTCCGAAAAATATGATAGAGGGTTACATTAGGTAACATTAAATGACTAAAAATGATCAATTGCCTATTTCAGATAGATCCCGGTTTGGGTGAAGGATACACTTACCTCAAAAGAATAAAGAGGGAATTAGTTAAGGACCCCCACATTGTAAAAATACAGCATAAAATATATTATGAACAACACTTATATGATATTCAAGTTAGTAATGAAATATTAATCTCATAAAAAGTTTCTTCAAAGTTCTGAAAATAAATTATATATAAATTGAAAAATTGAGTCCCCTAACAACCTCCTCAGATCATGGAACACCCTGGTAAACTAAAGATGAGGTCTTGATTCTATCATGGATCACCATTTCCGTCGTGGCCATCAACGTGCCTCTGATAATTTAAATTTTACAGATGAGTGTAGGCAAAGGTATTCCTTACCATCAGGTTAAAATTCTATTGGTTTGTCAACTTTCAACAAACTAATAGAGAGACAAGGGATGTAAGTACATAATTATATTCGAGTTATTCAGGCACACAAGTGTACAGTTTTAGTACAGTTCGTTTATATACTTGCGTGTAGACCATAATGAAATAATCTTACTGTGATTTAGGTAGAACGTATTTTGTACTCACATAAATGTTACTTCATAGTGGTTGCCAAATAACACTTACTCTTTAAACGCCTAGAAAATAAAGTGGAAATGAACGTCTCTTGTTTCGATTTATTTACGACGTATTTTCAGATTATTTCTCTTTTAGGATGCAAAACAAACGGGGAAACGAGTGATGCATGCTTTTGAAGAAAAGGATCTAATAATGCAATCCGTTATCACCGTAGTCAATGTTTGTCTGGCATTACTATTTCTTCGTATAGCTTATGCTGCACAGAGCTATCACGACATGTATCTTACTAATATAGAGTTTGACAATATATACATAACCAGCTACTTTAAGAGAATTGATCGCAGAAGAGTGATAAAGAATAAAAATTCACTGTTGCCTTTAAAAAAGGTACTAAGAAAAGAAGCCATAAAAAATAAACACTCACCAACTGACACAATCGCACTAGGGTTCCTTGTGTTGTAGGTGATCATGTCTATATATTCAGAAACAAGCTTACCGAAAATCAAATCAGGGAGCAGAATCCAAGCCCAAGCACAGTCCGACACCATCCGAGATACAAATTGGGCAAGTGCTTATGATTAACAAACAATAGGCTATGTGAAATAGACATTAGCGGTAGGGCTATGATATGATATAAATGACACAACTTATCTTTTGACAAATACCTTATACCTATGTATAGTTAGCAATAAAGCAAAATAATATCCCTTAAATAATACGATGCTTTAAAACTTAAACACGCCCAATAGTCAGCTTGCATTATGTTTATTTATTTATTTAAAACTTTATTATACCTTTAACAAAATGGTACAACAGGTGGGCTTAATGCTAGATTAATGTTAATGCTTAATGTTACTAGATGGAAAGGAACAAATACGTGGATGTTCATTCAATATCGTACATACCTTCGGAACGCAGTAAGCTGTTGACGCAGATTCTCAAGCTGATGCTGGAGGTGGTTACGGCCACCACTTTTGTTATGCTAGACCGCCTATTCTTCGAAGCATTGGATGTAGTTCGGCAACATGCTGGTCAAGAACCCCAACAAGAGATGGGCGATTTAAAAATAGAGGTATGGACAATTAACAGTTTGTGAATTATAGCTCTCAACGTGATCAGCCGTCAATATTTTTATATGCCTATACAATGAAGAGTTCTTAAGAACATCTTACGTATTGGACGGTAGAATATACATCTTTTGAAATCTTCTGTGTAAACTTTTATAATTGCCTAAAATTAGTCAAGGTTTAAAACAGTAAATTTAAGATATGAGAGCATAATTAAGCTTAGTTAGTAAGCTGGTGTGTATATTTGCTTTTTATTTTATGTTATAAAACGTAAATCGCTACGCAGGTAGAAGGAACGGGCTCTCTACCTGACATAATGCGAAAAGTCCTCGACGGCTTAAATAATCCTAATAGATCCAAACGTGTGAGCAACGTCTGCCTACCGAAACCTCGAGCTATGCCTGCTATATTTTACTTCAGGATCTATGGTGGATATTTGTGGATTTTACTCCTATTGTACATTAATCCATATACTTTACGGTTACGAAGGTTAAGTAATATTGTCTTTACATTATGTAGCGAATATTAATGATTTTTGTATTTTATACATACTTCAACCCAAGTAACATGAATTATGGCAACAACAAACATTTACAATAATTGTAAATAATGTCTTTGCACACTTGCAACAAGAAATATCTATTATTTAAATTATAATGCATCGAAACATATATGTGCAATTTACATATGTTACTACTCTCCAAAATATTCTCAAAAGCTTTAGTAAAGAAAAAAGTATGGACTTTGAGCTTAATTTATATTATAGTGAGCGTAGACCCGAGCAAGACGGTATGTTGAAATGATAAAGTTGATATGCTACAATGTGTGCCTATATAGAGGTAATTTAAATGAACAATTACGTTACCTAAGTAGCATAAAAAAATCCCTTCATTATGTTTCTAGGTTAATTTGTGGTTATTTCTATCCTCTCCGCGAAAAACAACGCATTTTGCACCTCTATAATGACATCTTAAAGAAACGATTGAAAATGCAGAATACTTTGCACAGAAAAGTGGTGCGGACCGTTCGCGCACACTACCTTTCTGGAGAAAACTTGCTAAGCCTGAGGATCAGATACCCGCGAGTTCTAGGTTGGTTGGCAGTGTTACCCATGGCAAGGATGCAGTGTCTCATATGCGGCGATACAGAGCCAAGGAAAGGTGATTACGTATTTAACGACTATTTATTCTAGCCCACGAATTTTTGACCTGTTTACAAACTGACAGAAGTTTGTTATTATTTATATAAAATAAGTTAATACTAGACAACAATCCCACCTGATGGTATGTGGTGATGAAGTCTAAGATGTTGTAGTTTAGTAACTTATAAAAACCTATGCACCTCTTGAAGACTCCCGCATCATATGTAGTCGGGAACACCGACGCGAGCAAACTATTCCAGTTCTTGGCAGTGCGGTAGACGAAAGACCACCGCGTTGTCCGCACAGGCAGAATATTCACGACGTAAGGATATGATATGGCTGAACTCTCGCTTAACAATAAAAGCTAAAATCCACGGAAACCGTCAAGCTTACGCTTAAGCAGTCAAAAAGTTTTGTCATCAACGCTCACCCATCCAGCTACCGATCAACTGACTTAGTGCTATTAACATAAAAAATTCTAGGACCCTCGTATTTGGAGGGTTGGTACTCGTGCGTTTCGACGAAGTGTCCGTTTGTGTACTGTACGGATTGTTGGCGAGACGCTGGCGCGCGGTGCCTCGCATGTGACCCCAGTGTTGCGCAGCTCAGCGACGTAGACTCCATTACTGACGAGGAGCCGCCGCGGTATTAACCGACCAGAGGTGGAGCGGAGAAGCCTGTATTACTTTAAGCTAACGTAAAACTCGAGATTCGATAGACTTTTAGTACAACACATGTAATGGTATATAACACCACAAAATAGTCTCTAAATTTATCTGTATAAACTTGCATTCTAAAAAAGTTTTTGTAATAAATAATAATTGTTTCTAACTATATTCTGATCAGTAACAAGGAATGCAACATACGCGTAGAAAGTACCTGCTAAGTATTTTTTAAGATAAAAAATGGTATGTTTTATTGCATGTCGTAAATAAATAAAACCACCATATAGTATTGAAGTTTTATTTAAAATAATCCGTATTCTAATTGCTCTCCTACAGAAAGATTGCTAACAAACTGGATATTGTCCGCCACGTCGTTGCAGAGTAGCGCCAACCCCGTCAGCTGGCCATCTTCTTGCGGGCTGAATGTGTATACTAGCTGTAAAGATAAAGATCACATTCTTTGTATTGAAAAGACTAAAATTCTCATAAGTTCTCAGGGTTTTCATGATATTTTCAAGAGTATGTGTGTGTATGTAAACTATGGCTTTAATCGCTCTCGTTGTAATAGGAAACTCGACTTCAGCAGTGAAAAAATTATGAGTTGTATTAAATCATACACCTATATGGACCTTAACCGTCACAGAATTCAACGCCCAACGGTTGACTGATAGATAATGCCCTAGGTATTATGTCCACCCATTGTCCCCCTTTTTTAAACGTTTTAGAGTAAAGATTAAATAAATAGATAAATAAGAATTGCCTATCCTGAGCCTACACATAACAATGATGAAGCTCAGCGAATGTGGATTATCATTATTTCACTATAACAATATATTGAAATGGAAATCCGACGAACATTTTATCTGGGTTACAATTTTCTTTTAAATATTGAAGGTGTAATCTATAAAAATAAATTTCGTATATGTGACTATTAAAAAAGTACCGATAGAAACTCGTCATATGTCACCCAACCATCGTTGTCAGTGTCAGCGTTGTTAAACTTTTCCTTCCTCGTTTCCATTGATGTCTCGTCACCCAAACTCTCCAAAACTGCACAGCTGTCAATCATTTATCGATCTGTTAGTGCCTGGTATTCATTTCTTTCAAGTGATAATAATGTCTAATTCGCATAAAACTTTGAAAATTAAAGATGTTTACCGGATTTAAACTACTCTGCCACTGCTCTAATATATTTACTGCAAAGGCCATGTTATTTTTTTTCGAACTTCGAAAAAATCAAATGAGTACTTGATATCAGGGAATAAAAATATTGACAGAAAATTTAAGTTTCGTAATATTCACCAATTTTAATAACAACTAGTTTTGGTTAACTACGATGTGAACTTCACATGAAACATTACAAGTCATCGTATCCAAGCATCCCGTTGGACTGATTATCGAAGAGCAGGAACAAGCTGTGCAGGTTGGCGATAGTCACTTCGTTCCAGCCTGGGAATTTATCTACGACTTTCTGCATGCTCCAACGGCGATCTTGGTCTTTCATTTCCTAATTTAATAATTGACGGTCAATTACACATATAAATCTGATAAAAATAAATAATGATCGTAATCGATGATGTAAAAGCGATATTAACCGTAGCACTGATTGTTAAAGAGATGACATTGTAAAAATCCCAATAGTAAATGGTCAACATCAATTCAACAGTAAATGGTAATAGACCTGCATTACGCCAAATGTGTCACAGCCGCATTGTTGGCTAATAAAGAAGATGCGGTAACCCGCTTCTTATTAAAGAAGTCTAACGGGTACTGGTATGTTGTTCAGCAGAATGCATGAAAAGCAGGAGCGGTTTTCTATTCTATCAATCTAGCTTTTAAATTCAGAGAGGATACTCTTGACGTATTCAATAATATTAAAAGATTTAATAAAACGTGGAAATTGGAAAAAGTGAATACGAGTTCTCTTTTTAAATGGTTACAATTGTTATAATTAAATTTTTTACGTGTGTAAAAAATGTTAAAAATATGTTTCATAGTTTCATCACGAGTATAATTATCTAAAATACATGGCATGATATGGTATGGTCGCAAGGCTATGTGTAGTTTTATATATGTTGAGGTTGTAGTATTTATGAACGAAACCTGATTGTATTGGCGTTGTTCGGCCAACCTTTTGTAAAACAATTCCACTAGCTTATCGTAATCAGTCATTGGAAATTTTTGTGTTTCCGATACTTGTCGCTTGGGCTCGCCTGCAATAACGAACAGTTTAGTAGAGCAAAATTAGTTATGCGTATATAAGATCTTGTATCGACTCCAATCAAAATCAAGCATTATAAATTTCGTTTTCAAAATGTTTGCCTACCCTCATTTTGCCATCGCTCTCATTCGGAGTTGTCTGTGGCAGTCGTTCTTAGGAGTTAATAGCTAATATAAATAAAGGTTACAAGTGTGTAAGTTCAAATTAAATGAGGTACCAGGGAAAACCAAAATTTTGGTGGGTACCTACTCAAAAGGGACCACTTTGATAAACTAGGTTTTACGCCTATCATTCTTAAAGCTGAGACCTGAAGTCTTCAGTTTGACAATAAAATTCCAAATTGTGATTCGTGACGATAAAGAAAAACCGGAATTTCAAGTAAAAGGAACAATTCTAAATTTTCTACGCAAATGAGATTTTACCTGTGGCTGTAAAATCTTCCTGTCTGTAAAAACATATAGGCTTTCTTTTTACTGGGTATTCGAAAAACCTACCCAGGCTCGAAAATAAAGCGCTGACCTGGTGGCCCATTTCATTACTTTTATATTCATTGAATCTAGTAGGCTGTAAATAGACCATAAACAGAGATTATAACCATAATCATCATGAAATCTATTAATTTCACCCCAGTGAAAAAACCAACAATTAAAAAAAAAACACAATTGTCAATCGATATTTTACAAATAAACAAAGCTGAATCACTAATTATTATAATTTATCCATATAAGTCTTGGATAATAATATAAATAAACGTTTACACACTCAAATCCCCGCACTAGGATTCCGTATTTCGGACATATATAATGTATTGTGGTGACGTTGACAGTTTGGTCATATTTAATAGACTATTAAGTGTCCGGATTTAAGCAGACTACGCCTAATTTATAGAATATGAAATAAGCGTGTTTTTAAATAACTTCCTAATATATTATAGTACTAAAAACCCCGGCGGTCATACGAAATTACCGCTGTTCTAGATATTATAAATTGTAATTAAAATGGTTTGTGCAAAGGTGCCTGCTTATTCAAACTGAATTACCAAATATTTAAATGTTCT
>DWPT01008639.1:0-10091 GCA_018251895.1 Agathymus mariae mariae
AAACTTATTTGGAAAACCGTGTAAAAGCGAAAACGTGTAAAACGAGTACCGTGTAAATCGGGGGATAGGTGTACTTAGATAAACCGGAGAGGGTAGGGCTTGCATGCAAGCAAAGAAAGCAATACAGCCTACATCTGCTTTTTCGACTTTTTAAAGCTAATATATCATGAAATTACTTTTCTTAACTCATATCAGTTACAAAATATTTTGAATCAAGAACCAACTTAAGGACATTTCTTTGTAATATTCCTTATTTTTTATGTTACGAATTTAAATAAGGGCGATGAAGTAAGTCCTTGCTACAAATTCCGATTTATTAACTTTCGAGGACTTCTTGAACATAGTATATACAATGGAGGGTTTATTTTCCGTAGCGTCTTCAAGGATTATGATACGGGTTCGATTATTATGTTCATCAAAAGATGAGTGTTGTGTAATATTTCATTGAACATTTTATAACTTCCCTAAAGTCGGTACTACTGCTTGAACTTTTAGAAGTCCTTTGAAACGACTTACTTTAAGAAATTTTCGATTTGTAGGATGTTTAATTATAACTATATAAATAATTGCATTTTTATATCGTACACTATGAATTTAATTTATTACAGATAAGTTCATGCTGATTCATACACGTTTCAACTTATACTTCAGTATAGCCGTATTCGCCAGACTGATTTGAAACCTGTCAGATGTCTTTCCTTATACAACGAGAAGACGCTGGCAACCATTACGATTGTTAGGGATGTACGTATCCTAGATGCAAATAGGTTTGCATGATCTCTAGAGAGGCGACTCTCGAATAAGGACATCAAAACTGAAGTTCGTTCGCATAGTTATGTGTTGTTTTAAAAAATATGCTCCGAAGTTTCTTTATATATGTCGGAGTGATATATTTACCTATGCGCATAAGCGCGTGCATTTTGCGACGCCACCAAGATCAGTAATAAATTGCTTTCATAGTCAATGGACGTGTCTCATTACGCGTGTGAACCTTACATATAGTTAACTATTGCTCAATGATAAATATATTTTCAAACCGGGAGGAGAAGCATAAAATTACGTGCTTTTAATTAAATATCTCAATGAAAAATAATATATTATTAATATTAATATTACGATGCACCTAATCCTAAACGTTTTCTATGTACTGCGGTTTTTATTTCATTAGTTCCTATTGCGTTTCAGGGACTGCTCGTAAACTTGCATATTATATTTCCCAGTGCGAAAGGTTGGGTCTGCTAGCAATCCGTATAAATACAGGAAAGCTTATGGCTTTCGGGTCAATACTGTGTCCCACGAATTTTGTTTACATTCAGTAGATAACTAAGTTTTCATCCTATAAATAACTTACTTTTCTCCTTAAGAAGTAACTAATAACCAATAGTATACCCCGCTTAACTTATGTTTTTGCGGTTAAATTTCTGTTAACGTAATATTATGTGACTAAAATATAGATATAACTGTACTTTGTTTGTTATATACCATAGTGCATATATGTACCATAGCATAATAAGGCACGAACTCTTTAGACGATTATGTTGTTACCTTGAAACTTGAACGATTGTAATGTAAAGTACCTCGCTGTGATTTCACGGTTCCAAATAAATTGTTTTATTGTTTTCGAAACATCATTTCGATTATTTTATTTAATTTTAAACTAAGTATTTACTTTATTTGAAGTGAATGAAACATTTGAGTAACCCACGGGGGGTTCAAGTTAATAACCACTTACTTATAGGACTTGATGAAGGAAAAATAGACATCCTTATTGCCATGCACGCTTAACTGCGTTTGGGAAAGAGACTAGTCTTCAGCGCTGTTATAGAACCTCAAATGTTACCTGGTACAGCGTTTCTCTCTTAGCTAGTTGCCGTTACAAATAACGTTGTCGAGTATTGCGTCGAAGCGACGGTGTTGCCATCACTTCAGTTCGCGTACCGCGTTTTGTTGTCTTGTAGAGTGTGTGCAGGAATTGTTCAAAATAATTCCCCCATCGCCATTCCTCCTTCGAATAACTCGATGTATGGCAGGTATTCATCCTTACGTAATTAACGTCTCACCTGTCATTCATCGTGCGCACTGCAAATGACTGGATTAACTTGTTCGCGTCGGTGTTCCCGCCTTCTTGCAATGTGAGAGTCTGCAAAAGGAGAATGAATAGGATATTATAAGTTAGTGCGCTCAACATCTTAGACTTCATCTGTTGTCAAGTATTAACTTATCCTATGTAATAAAAACAAAGTTCTAGTATTCATGACTTTCTCCGACATATATTTATAAGAATAAGATAAGAGTTCAATTTTATTGTGAGTGCTGAGTTTGAAGACCGAGTAAGTGAAGGAATGTATAATTTAATTCCAAGCGTGATGAGGAATTCAGAATGAATTCACACGAAATTTTTAGCATCAAATTATTGTTCTAGCGTCTGTCCTCCACGATACAAGCTAGCAGTCTTTCGTTCTTTGGACATGTATCGCAGCGTTCATGTGCATTGAAGGCTATTGAAAGGCTTTTAAAACAAGGCAAAGATTGCACCAAATCTTTCGGTAGCACACGCGTGCGTGCAGACCAGGACAAGGCCGCTGAGGACAACCCCTTTCGCGAAATTATAATGAAAGAAGCATTTGTAAAGTAATGACGACGGATTTAAGCATGCCAAATATACTTCAATGTAACCACGTGCGCACTGCCAAGAAAGTAGCGACTAAGAATAAATATTTACTTTGACACACACAATTTGTCTTTTGAATAAGCAGAAAATACATCATGTAGTAAATTTTATTAACATCACGACCACCGCCGTCAAGACTATCCCTACCACCACGCACCACCACTGTTACTGAATTAATTAATGTAAATTTGCAGCGATCTAAATTCAAATTTTCTCTCCCAGTAAGTAAAATTTTATTTCGTACCCTTTTAAAACAACCAAGATTTCATTTGAAAGAAAATAGTCATTCTCATCTTAAGAATCATGAGCGGTATTTCTCTAAGCTTAGCTACATAATTCCAATGGAAAAAATACAATCACTATCATAACATATAACCGCAAATACCATAATAAACCACAACAAATGACCCCTATCGTCTCAGATATTAACCTTTCATATAGATTGTATACAACTTCCTGTTATGCATACGAATCAATATAAGGAAAGAGAGTGAATTTGCTATTTTCTAGGCATGCATAACTATCGAAATAATTTTATATTATGTTAACTTGAAACTTGAACGTTTTGACTGATTGAGGTAATGTTTACGCCTATTTATTCTTTCGACATGATGATGACTTTGACAGGATCCATTATTATTCTAAAGGCTTTTATGTTGGAGATGGAAAAAACTTTAATCTATTCTAAACATGTTTACGAATAAATTCATAGATGACTGTCAGATTTAATCTGAATTCTTATTTCCGTTAAAATGAAAAGTGTGGCGGAAAAGGAATTGATATATGACACAATTCAGCGTTACGCAATAACGTTATTGTGAGAACGTATCATCTTTAACACAGAAATGTTTGAGCTGTGAATATTAATAATGCGTAGATGTACGGCATCACGTCCTTTAATGCTGGAGCCTACTCTGTCAATGCTGTGATATAAATATGTATGCTCTACATAACCAAGTATATAAATATAAACGATGTTACAACGGATAATGCCACTGTGATATAAATAGTTATGTTGTAAATATCATTTATATTCTAAGCAACAGACCAGAAAAAAAGATCGATTATATAAACGCCAATACACGTCCTTGGAACATGATAGAAGCTCCAAAGTCAGATAAAAAACAAAACGAAGTTTGGTTTCAAGAATTTACAGAAGAACTTTTGCGGCCTTATTTAAGTTTGTGATGCGAAAAATAAGGAAAGTTTGAAATACAAAGACTTGTGATTAATCTCGTTTTGATCGTCATAATACTTTGTTGGTGAAAAAAAGCAAATATAACCAGGGGTTGACCCTTTCAAACTTTCGGCTATATTTGAACTCGTTGAAAACAAATTATTAAAATTGTAATTTTCTAATCTTTTCTTTCAAGATGTTTTCCGGGTAAAAGATATCTTCTAAAGAAAATTATCCGATTTTGATTTTATTGCGGCAATCGACGTTGTTTTCAACCTTAACTTGGAACGGATATTTAACCTGATAGAATCTAAGAATTTATTAGTGTTTTAGTTAGATTTTTTTGAAAACTATTAGGCCTGAGATTTGAGTCTATATTAAACCTTTATTGTATTACAGGCTTAGTGGTATCGGCCTCTTGGTTTTGTTGTAGCAATCGAACTCTCTGTTCTCTAGCTAAAGCCATTCAAAACAATTTTTGTGTGTCGTTTCTTGCAACTCTGTGTATAAAATATATGAAATAATTCATCTTGCACAACAGAAAATGTGCCAAACTCGACTCTCAAGAACTACGATCTTCTTTTTCTTACGATTCTTTCCCACGGTCAAAATAATTAACGCCTATTTGTTTTTAATCCAAAGTAAAATCGTTCTAATTAACTTTTCCTTAACGTTAATAGGCGGGGCGAACTTCTTGCTATTCTGATTAAAAGTATATTCTTGACGCCTATAAATTCGCATGAAAAGTGTAAATAAATTTTCTTATGACGAAATTTGTGTCTGTAGTTACATCTTTACAGTCCACGCTTGCAACTCCACGAAGATAGCCAAGGTATCACAAGTTCAGAATGACTGTAAAATTATTAAAAGTATTGGATGTTTCATACGTCACGTGTGCGTCAGACACCAACATCATATCTCAAGTATTTTTGCCTAATAGATTAGAAAAAAATAGGGTAGTCACACCCGTTTACTATTATTTACATGTCACTAATAATTCTAAAAAAACCAGTTTTAGCAAAACGATTTAGTTAACAGCAAGCAACTGGATTAAATACAACAATAAAACTGAAGAAGTATGATACATTTAACAAAATTCGTCAAAATTAAAAATTTTACTAAGAACTTTACTAGATATTCTGGGATTTTATCAACCACATTTATTTCATCATCATGTACCATAAACAGGCTTCGTCAAGAGGAGTCTAATGAGCTCAAATTCAATAGGTTTACGAGGAGGCATTTCAAGGTACCGTCAGCAACCTCCCAGTTTCATTATCAGGAACTCGTCATCATATGAAATAAGCACAAGCCAATATATCTTCACAGATTTTGTTACGTAGTATTACGGTACAAATAAATTACATAGTTAGATACAGATAGACGTAATAAAACAAAGCCGTTTCTAAAAATACCTGTTTTTAAGTTCACGATATTTAAATAATTGTTAATTAAATTCTTTTTACAGAGATTACAATATTTTTGTAGAACACACAGCCCAGTATTTTTATTACAACCGTAACGCCTCGTAGCCTACCGTTTTATGTAACTTTGGTTTAAAAATTACCCAATAGATGGCGTTATACATAAAACTGAATCACGCTGTTGAGTTCCTGTAGCATTTTCATAAGAAGCGCTCAAATCTAAGCTTTCCGATAGCACCCTTCTCTCATTTAAGAAGGGTCGCAACCGATGAAGGCTTAGGGGTCGCACGACCGCACGACCAAAGACACTTTAGGTTGGTATTTAATGGGTAAGGCACTAGTTGAGTCCCACATAACGAGCGCTCCCGGTGCGCTGATATGCATGAGCATTCAGCATCCTCCTCCCGTAAGGGGAAAAAAAAATTAGGCTTCCTTGTCCCTAGATGAGGGACGCTGCCGATGAAGTTTTAGAGGCCGTATGACCATAAACTACCACGGGTAGCGTTTAGTGGGTAGGCCCCTAGGTTTTTTCAGGACTCCCACATAACTAGCACAGCTGCGCTGGTATGCATGAGCATTCACAACCCCCTCCCGCGTATCTCCGGAGGGGTAGCCCTTTTCCATTTATCTCAGCGCAAAAAAAACTACGTTCGTCCATATTGTAATAAACCCAAATTCGTACAACTCCTAACTATCTATTATCTATTTATCAGTTAGGGCCTTAGAGTAAGTCATACATTTATAATTAATTTAATAATATAACGGTAAAAGTGTAGAGCGCTATTATTGTATAAAATGATTTTGCTTATCGAATCATTTAAATTCTGTGATTCAGAAAACTTAACATTTTTTAATATTATAATAGCGCCTCACTCTTTAAAGTTTATATTCAATAAATGATAAATATTATTTTAAGGAAATTTGTTAAAAAAGGTGTCTATTATATAATAAAAAAAGAGTCGTAACATTTTAGCAATCATACCGAATTAGCTAGGACATGTACAGCCTAGTCACAAAAAAACTGGAGATGTATCTCATTATCTGCCCGTTATTCTGCAAGTTACACGAGTTAGGGAATATTGGCTTGGAATCACTTGATATCCCCTTGCATATTCATTTCACTCTGTCACAAATAAAGCATCGCCGTTTCCATCTGACACTTCCAATATACTTGTACACAAATAGTACGTAAGCTGTGCAAAATTTATATAACTAACCACATCCTATCTCGGTTAGCCGTAGTGTACTGTTCGATGCGGCTTACCTCGGACTTAGCCGGAAGCCGCTAGCGCCTGTGGAATTCTACACATAAACATTTATTTGTTACTATGAGTATATGTTGGTTGAAATTCGGTAACTTACTAAATAGCTTATGAGATCTTGATTTGTTTGTAAAAGGGACCATATAATGATTTAATCCAACTACTAAATACCCACTTCGAGTTATAAGCTTCTACTCACACCTAGAGTTAAATTAAATAAGGTAATAATAACCTAAAAGCAAGTGCTGGGTCTTTTTCTGCCGGCCGAAGGCTTCGACGCGACTATAGGTGTCAGAAAATTATATCACTATATGTACCCATACAACTACCGACCGTACTCACAGTTGCCAACTCTAGTTACGTCTGACATAAATTAGTGGGGTTTGAGCGTCTTATTTTTAGAGTTCCATCAGATGAACTATTCTCCGAATTTAGTGAAGGGAAAAGTTGAAAATTCGTTTACATTAGAAAACAGACGTGGTAAGCCAGTAATGGCAGTATGTCGTGACTGAATAGGCCTTTCCATCGTCAGAACAGTGTGGGTAGATCTCGATGAATAATGACAAAAATATCTGCTTCATACTCATATGATTCATTTCATATGACTTTAGATAAACACATAACATATTTATGTATCGCTGTAGTATTTTTTCAACTTATCTACACGTAATCACAGATTTGAAGTCTCTGTCAGTGATTAAAAAAAAACTTTGTGACACTTGTACACTTTGTACACTGGGTTATATTATAGATATACATTATATTTACATTTACGTTACATTTATACGACACTTAATCCTTTTTAAATTTTTTGTTTCACTTTCTGTCTGTCGTTCCTTCTTTTTTCTTTCTGTTTGTTCGGGCTAATCTTCGGTACGGCTTAAAAAATTCGGTGAACCTTTCCTTTTTTTGACATTCTGGAACTGAGTCTGATGCTGACCAGACGATTTTGACGTTGTCATAAATAATTTTATCTCTAAGTATCTGAAAAAAAAAAGATGAATGTCGACGTCAAGATTGGGTCCATATCATCATCATCATAATCACCATCACAAAATATTAAATCGTTAAGTGCGTTTTGTTTCTCACTTCCTCTCTTCAATCACCTCATCATATTTAGTATTTTTTGTATGTATATAAAATCTGAAGGTCTGGGGTACCAAATATAGAACCCCACAAGATTCGAACTGTTAAAGATATTAAAATGCCATCATAGTTAAATACATTCAGTATTATGTGAGTTTTCTCTAATTATAAGTAATTGAAAGTCTGGAGTATCTGACGTGGGACCCCGCGGGATCAGTCAAGCTATTAGAAATATCAAAAGTCGCCATAGCAGAAGTTATTAAATGAAATGACTATTTTCTGCAGGTATATTAAAAACGAAGGGCCCGAGTACTTAGTTACAATCTACGAGGTTAACATCAGCCTGCCTCCGAATACCGATTCCAAAATAGAATTTGCCGTTATAATTGGGGTCATATCATAATAAGGAATGTCTCATGCAACAAATTGTCGTAAGAAACCTATTGTAATGTCGTTTATGAATAAGTTATTGATTTTGAATTAGTATTGTGAATGTCAAGCTCTTTCTAGGAAAACATGATTATTTTATTTATTTAGAAGTACGGAGTTAAATATTTTTTCGTGTTACATATTAAATATAAGTCCAGGTGCTGCAAAAGTGTACGATGTTTCATTTCATGGGGTATTGCAAGATGGGATATTGCAGCAACCCTTGCCATATGGGCGTCGTAAATGTTTAGGTCCAAGCAAACGTTCGTGGAATATTGGTTATTTTTATTTTTAGATGATTTTGCTTAAAACAACTTCAGATCTAATAATTTTAGGAGGTTTGCGACGACTACGTACATAATATAGTTAATTATATGTGTCTCATTATTAACATTATACTATAGCATCTACGTCAACATATGTTTTTATATGTCACAACAAAAGTATACAGTATGTTCATTGTAATTAACGGAGTTAAGAATAAATACTGTATACATTATTCATTAGGTCGAGAAGATTTTTTATATATTTTAAGAGTATTCATTTAGATATTTTTTCCATTGATACGTGTGTAGTAGGTTAATTTATCTGAAAGAGTTTACGAGTTACTTGTGCATGTCCGAACAGAAGTAACACAAACAATATCCGTGTAATACATAATTGGTCTATAATTTATCTATTACATTTAATAAACATGTACATGGAGGATATATGAAAAAACTTACAATTACCGGTGTTTATTAACACAATAGAACCCAAAACAATAGTATAGGTAAAATTTTGTCTGATTGTCTGTGCATTGTTCGTGCTAAGCTGAGAAACGGTTTTTCTGTTTCATAACAGTTTTCACTAACGTATCGCAGTAAGCGTCACATAATACTTAAAGTTCATTTCATTTCAATCCGTCCATAAATAAAGAAGTTATTAAATAATATATGTATTTCTACTTCACACAACGAGACGAACCCAGTCCTAAAACAATGCAGATGCTATATCTAAGGGTAAGGTAGTTTTCTAAAGCGAATCGATCGAAAACGACATAAACGAGAGGTTAAATAAGTTTGATAAGTAGGTATATGCGTTAGACACTTATATGGCAGTGTCGTTAAGTTATACATTTTCTTTAAACAACCTTTAAACAATTATTAATAGGAATGGAAATGAAACAAGTACTTCAACACTTATTTTATTACGGAAGAAATATACGGATAAGCGCCCATATTTGTTTTAATTAGACAAAAATATATTGTGTCTGATAACAGTGAACTTATAGGAAAAGTCCACGTTCAACACTGAGATAGAAATTATTAAATATTATTATTCTACTAGCTCTTCGATGTTTGTTTGCTTTCTTTTATCTTGTAGACGAAATGCCGGCATAGTCTACACACTTACCGGCACATATATTCCACCTGAAATATTTTTCGTCAATACGAAACGAAAAACGCCGGACACTTAATTCCGCACACGTACCTACCATAGCGCGTTTTGTAAATAATTGAAAACCACTATTCGATTCGCACAGTTGTATTTCACGCTAAACTGCTAGATCCCACCAGAACAAGGCCCGTTTCAAAATTCAGGTTAGATACTATTATTTATATATAAATTCAATCTTGAATTCAGGTTAGGGGTCAAAATTTTTGGGCGCTTTAATACTACATCGTTGAATCACCCAGAAAGTCTTCATTCGTGCATCAATAGATCTTCTAGTCTGTCATCTGGGGACGTAATCTTCGACCTTGGTCATATCTTCTATTAAATTAGATATTATGAGACTAGTCTTATGTTAAACACTGGAAATGCAATCCAGGGAGGGATTCGGTACATTAAGAAATCCGTATGAAAATATGTCCTTCTTGTGATTATGTTCTTTCAGACAAACAGAGACTGTGCTTCATTACAGAAATTAACTCACTTAGCACGTTGCTACATACACTTTACTGGTGAATAATCCCGTCAGAGTTTTTTTTTTATGGTAATAGCCGACAAACGAGCAGACGAGCCACCTGATGGTAAGTGGTCATCGTCGCCCATGGACA
>DWPT01008640.1:0-10089 GCA_018251895.1 Agathymus mariae mariae
GTACGATTAATTAGTCTGTCGTCTTTACTAGTCGTGTACATAGCCGTAAGGTATTTTTTGAACCGAGTGAACTTTATATTACACGAATGGCACCTTAACGATCATGTCTCCCGAAGCGAAGCGAGGAAGAACACTAAACTCTGATAAGTGATGGAAACAAATAATACAAAGGTAACTATCACGACAAAAAAACTTCTAATGCGACTTTCAAAAAGTTGTCGTAGATTTCAAGTCTCCCAAATACCTGTGTAGATTCGAGTAGCCCAATCTACTTGGCTTAACGTATCCAACACGAAAGCCATATCAATATTGTATTACCTAGAATATGCTTCATCTAAATCCGGCAGCGTGCCGGCCGATACGATCATATTTTCATCGAGCGAGTACCGGGTCTTCATCTCTTGGCTGAGCAGCACGCGCTTGTGGCGCGTGATGATGTTGCGGTAGTTGTCCGTCATGATGTACAAGTAGAACCGGCGAAAGTTTTGCCACTGAAGGAGATGCAGCATCGTGCTACCGACAGATAAGGACACTGGGATAACAAAAACATACAATTCCAATTAAAAGCAATTTTCGAGCTTCAATCACGTTGTCTATAGTAAATATCAGTAGGTATTAAATTTGAGCTAGTTGACAAATTTTTATGGTTGACCCAAGTGTCCATATTCATCAGAGGGGCAACGTTGCTGCTGGACAGCGCCTGCCAACTAGCTCAATGCTTCCATCGATCTACATTAAAAAAAATTCACGGTAGATTTTTGAAGGTTAGTAGATTGCCAGTCAAGTGAAGAATTTTACCACCGACTGAATGAGTCGGGCTCATAAAGTCGTGTAGCACAGCCGAATTACCGAATTTAAAAGAAATAATCAGATATTACTACCTGTTACGCTGGTCAACAAGGCGCACCACATCCAGGTGATGTGGTGCACCTCGGTGTATTGTCTTGCAGTCAAGAATGGATAGTTTCTTACATCCATATTTTTTTCGTAAGCAATTACTTATCATTATCTATAACTATCTTGGTGATCGTTGCTTGTCGTGTTGTATTTGGAGTGTGATTTAGTTTCGAAAGGCACTAACGAACGATTAATTAGTAAAAAGATGAATGATGTAGAGAATTTTTTGGGCAAGACTAAATGTTGAACGGAATGGTTGAGGGTTAGATGGGTAAAATTGACTGTTTGTGATAAGAGAAGAAGTCGGATTTAAAAATATACAGTATAAAAAAGAAATACAGTAATAAAAAGTATAAAAATGATGTTGCGACAGGCACGGATTTGAAAACGGTCAAATATTATGATAGAATTAAAAAAAACTATGTTAATTTTTCAAGGCCATATATTTTTTTTTTCAATATATATGATTATGGTTAGAAACTGATGATATGACGACATTCAGCTGAAGCTGACAGACAGCCAAAATCATACAATCCCCACCTTCTTTGCTCACCTTAATATTATGTAAAGATATATAGAGCTGTAGCAAAAATCATCATCACTTCGTACATTTATAACTTAGTTTGTACACCTTACATCAGCTAGGTATGTACTGTGAGAACAATGTTAAGGGTTGCATTTGTTGCGATGTCGAATAACTATAAGTTACTATAATTGCTTATTGATTTTAATGCAGCATAATACCATCAAACATACAACAAAACTTTACCAAACCAGTCAGATCTGGTTTATTGTAAAACCATTGTAAGCGGCATTAGATACCTTGAAAATTATTTAATGAACCGTCCGCGAATCGTTACGTAACCTCTTTTTAAACGATTTGCATAAGTCTTCAGCCATCTCAGTTTTACATTGAATAAAACACACACATCGTTACCGAAGATTTCGTTTACTTTAATAGTTGGCAAACGAGCAGACCGTTGATGTTACCATATCACCTGTTACGTAGATCATAGACATAACATTTTCATCGCTAGGGCCTTTACAGAAATATTATTAGATAAAAAGAGATAAATCCGTTTTTAACTTGTTCTCTATCTTTTCCCAAACATTTAAGACTGCTTATCTACATTGGCTCCGCGCCATAAGAGCTCCTCAAATCGCCAGCATACTGCATCGATCCACTATAAAGTTATTAATACTCACTCGATGGCATTGTATCCTTGACATATTGAAATCCCTCCGATTATGTTCTTAGGGCGTTTCCTTTCCTCACCCAAATATTTTGTGATTAAATTGCCACCGAGGCTGAATCCCACCAGAATTAACTTGGTGTTAGGGAAACGTTCCAATAAATTTTCTAGCATGTAGCTGAAGTCATCAGTTTGACCTGTAAAAGCGATTTATAGCTGTAATATTCGGCTTGATAACTTTTCCATGTGTTAGTAGTATTATTAGAATGTATATTATATTTGTTATAATAATTATGTGATTATTTAAGCCGCCACTACAATGGAGAATATTTAATTATCTATACGTTTTCATTACATACATTGGTCTACCACTAACGGTAATATTTAATGTAGATATTTTTGAGGCTGTTCATATTATTTCGATCTACTGCATTTAAACATTTTTTCAGTTACAATTTTTCAATTGATTGTACATAACTTATCAAGTTCACAAAAAAGATAGCCACGAAACAAGAAAGTCCAGTATGCTGAGAATTTAATATTACGTCGATTCACTATCATAACAATTATATTATCTTCTTTGTTATTATATGCGGCTTAATTGTCTGTTTCTCGCCGATAGCTTATTGGTTGCTTGCGTAACTATACTAGCCAATGGAGTAAAGTTGCCACGGCATTCAAATAACATATAGACTAATATCATATATGCAATTATCATTGTTTTAATTAGATTATCATGGTATTTAAAAACATTTAAATATTTGGTGATTCAGTTTGAATTTAGCAGACACTTTTGTACAAATCATTTTAATTACAATTTATAATATCTAGAACAGCGGTCATTTCGTATGACCGCCGGTGTTTCTAGTTTATTATAAGTTACCACCTTCACAATACGACAAAAATATAGAAACATAACCTTCTTTATCCTGAAGCATATCTGACGTATAACATTAATGACTAATCATAACGCCCAAAACATGAGTCACCTGCAAGTTCCATTCATTCAAGATTACATCATTTTGGTGATCTAAGTATAAGGTATATATACCATCAAATATATGTATATACACTAGGTGATCGTGGCGAAATTTAATTTGTGATTCAAATAATAGTCTACTAATAGACTTGGTGTATAAGATATAAAAAAAACTGAACTTTCACCGTGCTGACAGTCACTGAACGTCCAAGTTTTACACAGTAGTATATTTAGTACTTAAATCGTATAGCATAGCAGGTGACCTTGACTTTCTTTGCTTCCATCGGATTAAATAAATTTATTAAGGGTGTAAGTCCCTAACTATAATTTACCTGGAAATCCCAGGGTCTAAATATAATTATTATATTAGCCGTTTAACTACGCGTATCGTTTCGACTATAAAGATAAAACATTGTTTATTTTAAATTTCGTAAATTATTCATCGACAATGTTATTTTACATGTAATTTTAAATATGTTATAATTTTTAAATATATGATAGTCAGCAAAGAAAACGTAAAAAGACATCTTCGGTTGGTGGTTAGTTTGAGATCGGTTTGAGATTCGTATTATGTATAAAAAATAATGTTTAGGTTTTGAATCGTATATTAACGGTAACTAATTTCATATGTTATTCTCTTCTCTTCTCTTCCGGTCACTGCTGTAAAATGAAGCTAATTAACATTTAATAACCTCAGTTATGAATCAATAAGAACAACTTCGACTCATTCAAATAAACAATATACAAAAATATGAGTTATACTTCTCGGATCTTGTGTATATGACCGTATTAATGCAGGCTATATTGACATACCTATAACAATTCGTCATTCATTATCTCGAGTCATACAATTACAAACATTTTAATTGTGTAGATCGTTACGATTAATAACGAAGGAGCTCAAGTGAGCATTAGCCCGTTGAACATTAGTTCAATCGACTATAAGTTGATGTGAACATGGTGAATACACAGCAAGTTCACTTTACCATAAGACAGGTCGAGCTTCGAATATGATGCAGGACGTTATGAAGTTATGCTGACCCTGATCGTCAGAAACTTTCATATGTATTGCAAGGAGTTAGTAACGTTTACTGTACTAGTCTAGCGCTTGTTCAGGGTCAAACATCATTACAATCTTTCTTCCGCTACATTCGACGTATCGATTATTGTAGTAAATAATTTATTACCACTGCCCTCAGACAGAATTTTACAGATATTTAAAAAAAAACAAACAAAAAATTTTACTTTTCAATCGACTCGCTTACGTTGCTTTATACGAATCACAACCGAAGGAAGATAATTATTTAGACAAACACGAACTTATTTGAAGATGCATATTTATTTATAAGTGCAATATTTTTGACCCTTACCAATTTAATTTTGTCTAAGCGAAGTTTGTTTGGACCGTTACTTTAGGTATCATTCTACTATTAATAATAACAAAAAATATACATCGATTACCTAACTCTTATATATGACGTAGCTTGTTCATTGATATTGATTAATCATTGATTGTTCATTGATAATTCATAGCTAATGTTACACTAATAATTTAATAGATTGTGTTCAAAAACACGACCTTTAATGTAGTTTTTAAATAAACTAAGTATATACACGATATAAATACGAATGTCTTTTTTATACTATGATATTACTTGTATACTAATACACATAAAATAATATACAGTTAATTGGCTACATTGTGCAATAAGAAGAAAATATAACATCTATGATAATTTGCTTTTGAACATTGATGTAAAGGATATTCTTTATCCTCAATAATGTTTAATAGAAAACGTATTTACAGTGGCTATACAAATAGCAAATCAAAACTTCTATCAGGTAGGTGAAAATCATAAATAGATACTAAAAAGGCAGTTAATTTCTTTTACGTCAACTGCAAATGCAAGTAGACATAACCTGGTTACACATAATCGAACTACTGTAAGGAAAATTCTGTATAACGCACCGATACGTTCACAAACGGCATATCAGGAGCTACGGCTCTGAAGTATTTTAAATAAAAGCAACTCACCCCGCAGCAAGTGCTGGGAACGTGAGAAATGAAAAGCATTCGACGTGTTCAATATGGTGCATAAAATAACTGCTGTAGTACTAGTGCAGACGTGTTATACTCCCATTATATTATAGACTAGCAAATGCCCTCGCTTCGCTTCGGAAAAACTACCTTAAGCATCTGCATTTTTCTGGATTAATTCATAACTTTTTTATTTATGGATGGATTGCAATGAAACAAACTTTAAGTATTAAGCGACGCTTACTGCAACACATTAGTGAAAACCAGAACAAAATGGGTTGAGCTGTTTCTGAATTGGCGGGAACAAACGGACAGACAAAAAAAAATCTAACAACAATTGTTTTAGGTTCTATTGCGTTAACAAACACCCCTATTAATGTTTTTCTCATATATCGTTCATGTACAGAAAGCGATCAGTTAGATTTTTTTTTTAGTAGCATAGATAAATTTACCGTATGAAAATATTCGAGTGCCAGTAACGGGAACACTGTTGAGCGCGCCGATGTGGTTCAGCACGGCGCACCGGTAGCCGTGGCACTGTGAATAATGCACGTACGTGCGGATGTATACACTCTCCGAAGTGTTCCCGATCCCGGGACAGATAGCGACCGTCACGTCATCTGGACCAAACCAAATTCATTAATACGGTATACATATATCTACACTAACACACTCAAACACACACACATACACACACACATAGTATTGTTTATATAAATAGTCAACTAGATATGATGTGATGTCAACATTGTGAAAATAAATCAAAAAATCTGTATCAGCGATTCTACTAAGAATACTTGAAGTGTACCTTCATGTTGAGATCCAACAGGTTCATACAGATCGTAAGTAAGGGTAGACCTGTCTGGCAACACCAGAGATATTCGCCCCCCAATCGGCCACGGACATCTCACGCGTCCGATGAGACTATGGAAAATCGTCTGTACATGCCCGCTGAAGCCCCATAACCGTGTTGGTATATAACTGAAACAACAGATTTTGGATTACAAGATTTCATCGATAGAACTGACTATCAGTGTATGTTTTAGTATTTTAAGTTGAAATGTTGCTTTACAAAAACTTAATACTCAAATATATAACTAGGAATGTTGCCTTCTTTCTGTAAATATACTGACCACCAATCTATTGGACTGCTGTCTCAAGACAACTAGACAACTCTAAAGCTTAAATATATGAACAATATTTAATTACTTTCTTAGTAAATTTACTTTTGTAAGGCTTGTAACTTTTTTAAGTAAATTAGAAAGGCACATATTCAACTGATGACAACAACCGATTTTTGAAATATATTCTAAAACAAAAGCAATATTATTATGGTGAATGCAGTACAATCCTTGAACCATCAATACAAGCTTAGTATTGACAACAATAGCCATTATTTTGAACGCTTTGTTAAGGTTTATTAACATAAGAAAAATAAAAAAATAAAAATTGTTATAATTTATCTCTTTCCTTAAGTTTGCCGTATGTCATTATAGAATTCAATTATTATTCGCGACATTATCGAATGGCGTAATAGTACAGTATGTATTTTTTTTAATTAATGAGTTCAATTCCTAGCTAGGAATATTGATCTTTAAAAAATCCAATGATGCAGTTTTAGTTTTCATCTAAATCGAGCCTGTGACTCTTTTGAGTGGTTTTCGCTATTTCTCATAGTTCCGGATTTGGCCATTCATGCGCACTTCAAAAATTTACCTCATTACCAGAACTCATGCAAGGTATTAATTTTCATGTGCTTCATTTGAGAAAAATCTCAAATTTTATTATGATATTTTAAAGTATAGGAGTGGATGGCAGAAGGATCGAAAATGTGGGATCAGTAACATTTTCATGAAAAGTTATTTTTTAGTTTTCGACATAAACTAATGCAGTCAGTTGAACAAATTCTTAGGTAATACTAACCTTACATGTGCTACTGGTACTTACATACCTAACTTCTGCTCTCTTATAACCCATGAGAACTATGTTACTTCAATGACTGCTTTGGTGCAGAGGGTAAAAAAATATATTGTTTCCAATAAGAAGTTTATTTCTATTCTATAAATCTCCCTGGGTAGCCGACAACCTCTACTCTTAATCCCTACACTACCATACAATGTTCAAACTTACCAACTACATATTATGATATTAGATTTACTAAATAACCTAACATACTTTATGTTACTGATATAATAGGTTAAAAATTAATGAGGTTTTTATTATTGTAGAGATCTCATTTTCAGTGATATCAACGTCAAGAACTTTTAAAACAGTGATACTACCCAGGTTTTAATTAGAGCTTGTTACAACACATTTGTTGTATTAATTATGGTAATTTTATACAAGTGGAAATATTGTGTAATACATGTTTCAATACAAATTTACCATTGTTTGGAAATAACAATCGAGGAGCAAGTACTGAATTTATATCAACATCAACACATTGTTTTAACTTCAGTATAGTAATGTAAAATGTATAAATAGTTTGCTTTGAAATTCTACACAAAGCAGTCATTTTAACATGCTTCAGCTATAATAGTTATAATAACTTTTTGTACCCTTAGCTATGAGATGGTACGGTCATTAAGATCATGTTTTCCGAAACAATACATAGTCATCATGTCATGACATTTAACAACATTAGTATTTTGCCAAGACATTTTCTAATTTTATACTAAACTTTAGCTCATGCTGCTAGCAGAACTGCATACTACTATCAATTATTCATTATAAATATAACTATCCTTTCATTCAAAGTTCAGCAATCACTAATAATAAATAAATGGTAACAATAGAGTAGATATTACAAGAGATATGGACATAAATTTTATACACCAGCAAATGTAAATGTAATACATAAATTTAATTTAAACTGAATTAGTATATTTAACAACAAGATAATTGGAGTCCTATTAGATGTATGACATGACCTGTATAATTAGTTGTTATTAAGTACCAAACTGCACTTACTGTGCTATATTAAATTGTTAAGCTATCACTGCGTTTCAGACCCACTTTAATTATTGAAACATTAATTACTACATAGATTTTTACTGTGACCTTTATAGCTATTTAAACAGAATTATATGTATAAAATCTTACTTATATTTCCGTTTCTATGTATGATAGTTTCTACTACCTAAATGCGTGTGGATTGCATGTCCATAGTAAGAAGAGTGACATCATCAAGCAGTCTACAAAAAATTAGAAAGTGGAAAATTAATATTAGCCTTAGTTATGAGTTATGTTATAAAGTAAATACTTACGGTTCATTTAGAAATGGAGCAATAAACAATATGTTTTCTATAAAGTTCCTGTCCTTGCCGTAGATCACAGGTTTGTGCGGTTGACTATTAACATTTAATATTCGAAATAGAACACATAGTATAACAGCGATAACAGCTAAGAGAACGGTCGACATCTTTAATTATAATATTTTTTTATGCGATCATGAAATCATTCATAATAGCGGCAAGTATTATTTTTTATGAGAAAGCAATACAACATGAAACGACACCATCCATCGAATCGACAGATCGGCACTATTACGGTTTAATTAAAATATTTGACAT
Organism: Agathymus mariae mariae; assembly: GCA_018251895.1. Classification (NCBI taxonomy): domain Eukaryota; kingdom Metazoa; phylum Arthropoda; class Insecta; order Lepidoptera; family Hesperiidae; genus Agathymus; species Agathymus mariae. The sequence goes on from DWPT01008640.1 coordinate 8,680, forward strand.
TTACCTCACTGCCAGTTTGACAATTTACTTAAAAAGACAGCACCATAGAGACTCATAAACCGAATACTATGTTGAAATAATAGGACTAGACTAAAAACCTTGGCGTGTTATAAACTCTTGTAATATCATGATTTTCTTTTAACTTATAATTCAAATCTGTTTCTTTTTAGATTCCGATCAAATGTGATCTCATCCATGTATTGGTATTCTCACAAGGGAAGTGACCATGGTCTGAAAAATGCATTTTTGTTCAACATACCCATAAGATTGTATTGCAGTAAACGGCTGAATACTTACATGCAGTTATTCGCATCCGAACATTTATTCTACTGAACACTTTAGTGTAGTATTTCGATTGTATTTTCAGGATCAAATTTGGAGTGGCATGACGAACAGATAGTTCGAGCAAAATCCTTACTCCTTTATATCTTGGTCGCGTTTTAAAATTACTTATCGTTTTTACGAGAAGAGCTCGATGCAGTGTTAAGAGGATTTAGATGTTATTACTAATCGGTCAATGTGATTCCAGCATTCCACCAAAAAAATGATGGTGCCCCCTTTCCCCCACATTTCTCTCGACCCTGCGTAGATCAAGGATGTTATGGAGCTCCATAATTGTGACCGAAACTATCGGATATCCGAAATAATAACCGAATCCGATAAAAAAGTTTCGAATAATTTTGAATAGGGGCTATGCGTAAATGAAACACGTTATGACACTTTCGCTAGGTCAGCCAATACACTAGCTGCGTCGCTTTTATCTTTAGACAGTTTTTATTATTAAATTTTTAAGGCTGTTGTTTTTGTCCATGATAATACTGTCCATTATAATACCAAATAACACTTAGACACAAAGTCAAATTGTTACCTTCTAAAAACATTAGAATATATTTGTTCACAACTCCTACATCAACTTATATCCGCAACAAAGTTATTCGAAATATTTTCATATACATAACCGAAACCGGTAAAATATTATAAATATATTCGTATCCATATCCAGATCCGAAACTTCATATCCACATCTTTAGCGTGAATACCTTAACGTGCAATATGGAGAGCAATGGATTGGTAGCGGTGACCAATTTCGTGGTCTGCGTGATCTCCAGATTTGACCTCAAATGGATTTTTATCTTTGGGGTCACGTTTAGCAAATTTTGTGACTCCGAAGCCTAAATGCGTTCGAGGATTGCAGCAGCTTTTGAAAAAAATTAAAGCCGACATAAATGTGCTACAAAGCATACGTGCTGAACTAGTGCAACAGTGTCAGATCTGTTTCCCTGTAAAATGTAGAGACATTGAACACCGTCTCGTCACGAGCATCACATTAACGTCCTCATTGAACAGTTTTGGGCCTCAGAAAAGCATTAAGTTCAGAACATAATTTTTTTAATCAATCAAAAACATCAA
>DWPT01008641.1:0-10088 GCA_018251895.1 Agathymus mariae mariae
TACCTTTGGTCTTGCTGATGTCCATGGGCGACGGTGACCACTTACTATCAAGTGGCTCGTCTGCTCGTTTGTCAGCTATTATCATGAAGGAAAAAAGAAAAAAGCAATACTTTCTTCCGAACCATAGAGCACTCAAGAAATTTTGCGAAGCATGCAAACAGGTTTGAAAGTCCATAGCCCCCATACACGTAAAGTTGATCAACGCGGTCAATTACGTACCATTAACATACATTTATTTTTCATCTAGCCATATTATATCACATATATATTCTGTACGAGTATCAGTGTTGTGTTCAAGGAAGTAACAGTGTCGGTATTATTAGCTTCAAGTTTCGCATTGTACTAGCCCTGGAAGTTCAGTCTATTCGATGAGGTCTCGAAGTGCCTGGCCAAGTAACACAACTTGCAAACTATATTAATTTACTATTACGAGCCTGGCTTTATATTAATAACCAAAGTAATTTGTCTTTGATGCCACTTACTTTGGTTATATTGTTCACGACAACCAGTAAAGCTACAACGTAGAAATCTTTATAGTCGACGATTGTTAAATTCATAAAGACTTGTATTGAACTAACAATTTCACAACTTCCATCTCATGTTCATAGTAGTGAAATGCAAAATAATTCTAAGTAAATATTTCTTTTTAATCATAACAGATTTCACACATGAACATAGTCTCAACATATTTATGTAGACTGGCAGAAGTTAACGGTCTATTAAAGCTTTTTGGTTACTGGAGAATACTTACTCATTTATAAACTGTTCGGTTTACTCACACAAAACTTAATAATATATAATCATTGTTGCGTCCGTTTGTAATCGTGTAACATCTGAACAACTTAACTGATTTAGAACATTTTCACACGACATTATATTTGGTTTCATATTAAACAAAGTGATAGAGTAACGGTTTTATAACAATAGAAACCAGTCCTCCCGGATAGCTCTATCGAGTCGCTTTCAACTAATTCTAGTAACGATAACAGTAATATGATCGTAATCTAGCTTGTGGGCACAGGAGCAGACGCTTTGTGTTATATACGTTATCTTATCGGTAATAGACGATCAATGGTCCTACAAATCTTATTTGGCAGACCGTAACATCATTTCACGGTCTTAAACGACTTCGTAGGGCGGTGGTCTTTGGTAAGAAAATGAGTTTCAAGTACGATTTTCATCTGGGATGAAATTTATGTAACAAACAAACCTTGTCAACCTTCGTGGCTTGTGGTATACCCTGGTGAGCAAGAAATGAGGCATAGGTTTAGGTCCTGTTTCAAGTTCGCTGGGCTCAGTTCCCTCTGCTTATTGTCGATGAAAATTATAATTGTTAGTGACGTTTTTACATACCTGACTAGCTAACTAACCTCTTAAAAATTATCCATATCATTTTTCCTGATATGGTAGCAAAGTCAGAAAGTTAGAAAATGTGGCTTTTTAACCACACCATTTATTTCATCTGTTTTTACAGTGCATACTGGGCATTGCTAAACCCCGTGTTTTGAACGTAGTTTCAGTAAAATCTACCGATTGGTTAATTTTTTATTGCCATTTACATTTTCCACACTTTTACTCCATTTCCACATCTTTGTCAAACAAATATCAGAGTTTTCTCCGCTCTACCACATCCGATCATCCCGATTTGTCTTCCTTGTGATAACGCATAATGTTTTGACGCGTTTCAACCGCAAAAACAGCAAAAATTATCATTTTTGGCAGGCAACGCATCGGTGATACTTTGTTGTTACAGCGGTGACCGCATACAATCCTGTGCCTCGACTCCTCGTTTAGCTAATAACGTAAAAGTTAAAGGTAGAGTCAGTTATCTAACAACTTTACTAATCTTTCTTGCCTGGCAACGAGTTTGGTGTCGCAGATATACATTGGCGGTGACAACAATGTACCATCACGTAATTCCCGTGCTCGTTTATCAGCTTCTATTATAGAAAGAAAACTTCATAGGAAGACAAACTTTTCTACAAATAATTTAAAGACAGAAACCATCTTTTGTTTGAACTGTTTGTCAGACCCTAAACTAAAATGTTGGTTTAGTGACACACTCACGTGTACGTAAAAGGAAAACGTAGTTCTACCTCGATTGTTTCCACAATCCAAACTAAGGTTTGCAGAATTTGTGCGAAGGGTCGAACATATATTTACAGTATAAACATCTCTGTCGTGTTCGATGTTTGCCTCGCGCCTCATGATTTTCAGTTCTACAATTACTAAACTTTCTTTTGCAAGTAATTTTATTTTGAGGAATAAAATAATTATTTTTCATCAAAAGTGTTCTTTCTCGACACGTAATATATGGTTTTTGTACGAGCATATTAACTGTGAACATTTAAAAAGAAAGCAATTGGATTTAGAGATATTTTATGCAGGATTACAAATTACCTTTCGTGCTGAGAAATGTCATTCACGTAGAATTTGGCTGATATGTAAAAATTGTATTGTGACAGAAAATTGCTTTAGATTTTTAGTAAGAAAAGAAAAATGAAAGAATAGTCTATGAAATCAAAAAATGTTTGTTTACTGGCTACCCGTGGCTTTAGAATACCTACCTACCTAATTTATATTACCTTTGTAGATATTTAAATGTCATGAAAACAATTATCATAATTTTGAGATGAATTTGGATATAAACGGATTTTGATAAATTTAATTATTTTTTTATATTTAAGATTTGAGATTTCAATGAAACTTCGAAAATGAGGAAAAACCTGCTAAATAGAGATCAGTGGGTGCAATATCCGCGTTAATCACTATACTGTCTCACCTTCAAAATTTCTATAGATACATGAATGCCTGTGTCCCGTTGGATTTCGCAAAAAGTTTCTACCGTCAAACAATAAGACAACCACCTCTTTCTTTATTATACGTGCACGGAAGACAGTCAGATATATAGATCCGGGCATACAAAAATATGTGTTGGCGCCAATATTAATAACCAAGTCGAATGTTAAAATTTTCAGAAAATCATTAATTAAATGTATAAACTCGGCCCCTAACAGTTTTCACGTGATAAGGATGGATATGTAGGTTTTGTATCACACTATGGTATTCATTTGAAAACTTAGTTATCGGAAAATATTTCACAATTTAACCTTAAAGCTACTCCGACACTGATACTTATGAGGTATATTATATAATATACGAAGTTATTCAAATCAGCTTTCTCTCTATCACTCCAGGCCCTCCGGTTCTATCGCCCATTCATCAAATCGGATCGCATCGTGAGAAGCATTCCAGCTTCTGATATCTCTACAGATATGAGAACTGCATAATGTTATGATTAATTTAGTCTTTAACAGTATTTCAGTCTACAAGTTAATAATTATTAAGACAATAATCTCAAACGCAACGAGCAAGCTTGTCTTATTATTACCTAAATAGTCGGGTTCTGGTATCGTATGTAAACTTTTTCTGAAATGTCGGTACTTTTTTACATCGAGACATTATGACAAACATCTACATTAATTCAGTTATATTATAAAAACGTAAAACAGGTAAACTTCATCTGTAACGTATTTTAAGATATTAAGTAGAGCACAGACTGACCTCACAACGAAGTTTATTTTGCAAGACGTAAAATTTTAGTTACAATATTTTTCATTTACTTATGGATATTTTAATCTTATCATTTAATTTTGTTTTATCTTAGAATAGTCTAGTCTACTAAAATAGACATTTATAAATCAGCAGGGTAAATACGTAACTCACCTACGAATATATCTATGTAAATTTTTTCAGCAAAAAAATATAGTTATACTATACAATGAAATAAAAATAAATTAAGCTTTACTTACATGTCGATTTAACAATAAGATATACTTAGATCATTATATGTATATGTATTATATTGTATGTATGTATGTATATGTTTTAATTACAATAGACTTTTCATACTACTAAATATTCAATGTTTAAAACGGAATAATATGAAAATATTAATTTCCAATTAATTATTTGATTCAACTACTTTCACGTGAGTGAAATAATGATAATGCAGCCGTTGCTAAGGAAATGAATTTACAAATTTTATATCTTCTCGTACATAATGGAAATGTTGACATCACTTACTATTAATAACAAGACAATTTATAGAAAAGATGAGAGGTATTTATTACCTAAATTGTTATCCCTTTTTGAAATACTTTCATAATCAATCCTTATTTTTTAATACTTAGCTGGTGATTATAGTGTGTAATTGTCGTAATTGCCTGTAATTGTCGTAAAATTTACGGTATGTGGAGCAATTCAGTAAGCACTAAATTTTAGACAAATGAGAAATGGTCCAGCCATGAAAAAAAACAAACCGTTTTAATGTTAAATTTTACTTAACTCTATTAAACACAAAAATATTTTTTATTATTTTAATATTATATGTTCTACAAAGCTTCGCATTCCATAATTCTGAAGCTATTGCTGCCGTAACATGTAAGGTATATGAATAATTTAATATAAAATAAGATTTATAAAGTTTAACGTAATCAAAATTATTGTGCATTTATCCGTCTCGTAGGATTTAAAAAGCGTTATTCTAATTCTAATTTACAAAGGTATTTACAAATTACACTAACACTTTATTTAACTAAACTTTCACTAAAACTAGAGACGTCAGTCCATTGTTGGGTACACTTACGATTTGTTGGTTATTATTGGTCGACATCCATATACCAAACAATCCAGTCGCATGATTGTAATAGCACTCGACAACACAATAGAGAAGCAGCGAGTCTTCTACAAGATACCTACACCACGTGCGACGCGGGCGGGTACCAAACGACTGACTGCGCGGTTTGGATGCGCAGTCGCCCTTAACCATACCCTCTTAATAATACTACCTATGACCCCTTTAACAAAGGAGACTGCCAATCAATTAAATCAAAATTACTACGCGACCTACCAATGATGAATCGATTATTAGGGACTGAATAGTATCTGACTGACTCCACTTTCCAAATACATCAAAACTGTGCTTATGGTTCTACTGGCATATGACGCGGCAAAAGAAGAAAAACGCGCAATACGCGCTAAAAAGAGACGGAAATATGCCGATGAGCCGTTCGGCAGAGAGAGATGGTTGTAGTCATTTTGTAAGCTGATAACCAGAGGCAGCGAACAGAGCGAGGGGAACCATATTCTCGCGCGAGTCTGCATGAATGTAATGAATTAAGATTCAATGGCACAAGCAAGACTATAGTTACGTTTCAATAGCTTTCAACTCTAAAGCTTTGGAAATGGTAGTTTCACTCAATGACGTAATAGAGATAGTAATTATTTTCGGAGCATAACTTTCCACTCCGATGTATTGTACGGAACTAACGGATGTTAATTAGCCTGGACATGGACTGAATTAGAAACAACTTAATGTGAGACGTTATTTCTTTTTCTGCAAAATTAAGTTAAACAAAATCAGATATTCCACAAAGAACTGAAGAGAAAATATCTAGTAAGATTGAACCCATTCAAGGTCCGATTGACCAGTAACCAATGTATGAACCAAGAAAAGCAAAAAGCTCCTTACATAAATGTCCCACACACAATCCTCAACTATTCAAGGATATATCCATCTAATAAAATACATGCGAAATAAGAAAGAACATTTGAAACAAAGTGGTGCTAAAAGCCAAATAAATAAAATAATGCAAATCTTGCAGTTTTAACTTAAATATGAACATTCATTGAAAGAGTAAATTAACAGGCAATTTTACCTAGCATTGATGGAAATGCAATCCATTATTGAATCCTCATGTATCCACAGTCGCAAACACACACAAGGCGCCAGCGCGCACACAAGCATACTACACCTCCTCACGCGAAGGGAAAATCTTCACACACGACACAGATAAACATGTCAACTGCTAGACATTGTTACCCTAAAGTCCTTTCGCGTTATTCACCATAGAATCACCATAATTCACAAACGATAACACAAACACGATAAATGAACACTGAAACACAAGATAATTTCGCAATATCACCCGCGTTCGAGTCACGAATAACCACGATTTCGACAATAACACGCGTAGATGTTATAGCATCAATACAGTGACTGTTCTCCCCGCCCTGTTCCAAAGGCGAATGGCGGCGCCATATTGAATCTCGCTTTACAGGCGAACTGGAGAGCATCTAGCGGCAAGAAGTAGAACTACTAAGCGAGCTAGGTATGTTCAACAGTGTGTAACAAAAAGTTTATTGTAAAGTTAAGTACTATTGGTTTTGGGTTATAAGTAACACAGAAAAATTAGATGATAATATTTTTAATTATTTATTAATAGTTCTTTGTAAATATTATTTATTTTACCGACATGTGTGTACGAAATATGAAGTTAGTTGATAGTTTAATCGGTGGTCGCTAGAGAGCGTTGTCAAGGTAAGGTTTGTATTTTAGTGCCTATCTTTCATAGACGATGTTTATATTTTTTCAATGTCTTCATGGCCATGCGCTTCCTCTTCTTCGATACTTCCGTAACAAATTTATGTAAGGTCAATTATACATTATTATGTATTTTACATTCTTTTTTTTATTGGTTGAAAGTGGTGGTGGTTATATTTTAAAATTGTATTTGTTATTTATCTTCGGTAGAGTGAAGACAAAATATACATTAATACACATACCTACATGAAATTAGATTTTTTCAGATCAGAAATAATAAGTGGGATGGTATACACCCCGAATTGATTATGTAGGAGTGCGGAGAAAATTAAACATTTATTTATTTACTATGAATGCACACACCGAAACTTAATTTACAGGAAAATTGAACTAAAGGTAACAATGTGCAAAGGTACTACTTATTTCTTTTAGAAATATCTTCTAGTAGACCCACAAGAGGAAACGACAAGACAAATAAGCAAATATATATGTATATATATAAAGACAAATACATACAAATACATATATGGAGTACAAATATACAATAATAATAACTCAATTCATAAACAAATTTAAGTGCACGGATGTTTGGTCGATAACATATTGCATTATGTCGAGAAAGGACATTTGGTTCTTTTTTCTGTGTAATTATTTCTTGAGAAGTAGGTACATAATAAATTACTTGCATAAAATATATATAATATGCTCTTATGCGTTTAACATCTTACGACTTCATCACTACTTTCCATCAGGTGAGATGCTTGTCAAGTATTAACTTATTCTATGTAAAAAAAAACACAATGAAGGATAGTAAATTGGTAACGTAATAATACTGAAAGGGATTGCTTTCTAAATGATAACGCTGCCTTTGTCACTCTTGATAATGTGCGATGAACACTATTGTTACGATATTTATAAAATATATAAAAATAAATCTGTATGAAAATAGTTTAATACTTATCATTTTTACACGTCTCCATAAATATTTCCCCGGTGTATGAAAATCTACTATGTAAATAACATAATTAGTATAATATATAAATACATTTCATATTTAGTATAATTAATACTCTGAATAAAGACTCACTAATTGCTTACTTGTAAAAAAGTTCTGGAGATTATTTCATAAATCTACGAAATTGCAATCGAAGAATAAAATATCGAAGAAGGAAAATATTTTTTTCGGAGTTAGTAAATTTGTTCAATGGACGTATGCTGATCTTATCTTGATCTTGAATATACTATTTTTAATTTTTGAAGTTCGATATGTTAAAATTTCAATCAACTCAGAAGAAAATCTTCTGCTCGATCGCTCTATCATTATATGCCTACCAAACGAATTGATGGATATTTTTAATATTATACTTATTGCAGTGTATTTTTCATATGAAGATTTAAAAAAAAATCAAGTATATTTAAGACGCGCTTTATGCATATCGAAAATTTAATATATGTATATTAAAGAAAAACAGAGCTATATAGAGGTTTAACATGATAAATTATTTGCGTAATAAGTCTAGAGCTGTGTGATCGGCGAAGCACTACGTGTCCTCAGAATACTAGAATATACTGATCGCAGCCAAATTAAAACATTTTTATAGAATTGAAAATCAGGCTTTCAACACATCAACGTGTGACTCAAACATATTTCATCACTTGCTGTACTGAAGAAGTCACGTATAAACGTGACTTGCCTATAAAAATGTTCAAGAAAAGTGAGAAAATACTACCGGTAGGCAAAGCTTACTAAAATAAATGAATATTTAAATAATAAAGCACATGGAAGTAACGTTTTCAACCAGTTTCACAAATTATATATTATCGTCTACCACTACTACTACTACTTCTACTAATACAACCAACTGTCAAATGTCCATTGTTACGACAACAATGGAGCGGACATTCGAGAATTACGTCCCCCACTCCATTCTAAATGTTGCAGTGTGGATTCGCGGCGTTATATTCCTAATTAAAAAATCTATTACGATTTCTCATTGTCGAAAGGAACTAAAAGTACTGCAATCAATGATAAATTGAAATTGGAGTTCATGCAAGCGTTCCATTATAGAGCACATTAAATAAAGCCATTAATACTTAATTTATATTAACATGTAGTTTTATTTCGGTGGTTATATTCGTGATATGTCTATAAAATTCGTATCCCTGAAACAAAACACTGAGTTCTTTCTGAGCTACCTGACGTTTCGCAGTACTTTGATAGCCGAAGTTTAAATGTAATTAAAACGTTTAAATATGGCCCACGTGCATATAATTACTACTTCATAAAGAAAACACTACATTTTCCCTGAGCACTCCGAGTTTTGCCAGAACCTTGTATGCCACGCCATTTTTATTTGCGGAACAGTTTTATTGTGGCGTTTTGGCACAAACGCAAAAGAACTCACATCCAAAATCGGTTTAAAATATAGTTCTATAACTAAATAAACGTGTCTCTTGCAGCTTTGTTTTCGTTCTAATTTGTTGGTTCATTTATACTGCATGGTTACACTTATTTTATTTATATACTAGCAAATTGCCTTCGCTTCGCTTAAGAAAAAGTCCTTATGCATAGAAATTATCATCTAAATTGTTTCAGGACTGAATTCTTCTCGTTCTATGAGAAAGACATCGTTAGAAATACACATATTGATTAATAACTTTATTTATTTATAGACGGATTCAAATGAAAGAACTGTAAATACCAAGTGACGCTTAGTGCAATACAATAGAAATAGTGCAATAGAATAGATGAAAACCGTAACGAAATCGGATAAGCCGTTTTTGAGATTACCGCGGGCAAACGCACAGTTAAACAGACAAAAATTCTAACAACTATTGTTTTGGGTTATATTGCGTTAATAAAGGACCCTAATAGTAGTTTTCCTCATATATCCTTAATGTACAGAAAGCAATCATTTACAATTTTATTACATGTACTTATAGATTAACGTAGTTTTTTGATTGGTTTTCAAATTAAGAGAATTACTAAGATGAAGAAACAAACATTTTCTTTGGCCATATATGAAAAAGCAGTTTCATAACTCAGTATAAAGTTAAACAAAAAATATAATATATTTTAGGTAAATTATTTATATAATTTTATTTAATCTAATCGCCTAATTAATTATTATGTGCGAGGCTAAAATAAAAATTAGATACTTCATCAGAATTCTATGCGAAATTACAACAATTAAAAAAAGACTATTGTATAACGTTAAAGTGATTTAAAAGAACCAGATAACGCACTTGAATTACGAAGAATAAACTAGAAGTAATGGCTACGCGACATGCATGCTAAAGAGTGGTAGTCGTAAAATAGGAACACTGGTCACGCACGTGCTCAAAACTTATTGCTTCAGCTTGTGTGGTGCAACTCGCCATTAAACGATGTGTCGTACGTAGGCCTGCGTATGACATTCTTTGAATTATTTGAAGTCTGACATTATTCTGTTATTAGTATGAATAAATCACGCGACATTAATTATGAATTAGTGATAGATAATCATAAAATCACATCTGATAAAGAGGTAGCAACCGCTTTTGAAAATTACTTTCACAATATACCTGTTACGTTGACTATTGCACTAACTTCGTCGCCGGTAGAAGCTTTCAATCTATTAAGAAACTATGTTACTGAATGTAGTATTTTATTTGAATTTAAACATACTACAGCATTAGAATTAGTTAAAACTTTTCGGTCACT
>DWPT01008642.1:0-10088 GCA_018251895.1 Agathymus mariae mariae
CCGTGCCACCATTCTTCAAACGACATAGATGGCGCCACCGTTCGATATAGTTTAAAAGCGAACGCTCCAGAAGGGCGGGCATCATTGCTGTCCGATAATTGTTATAGATACAATAAGAGTATAGTGTTGGTCAGTGGTATATTTATTATACGTGCTCTAACAGTATGTAGGTTTCCTAACAATGTTGTCGTTGACAGTAAAAAAAATATTATACTCATATACCTTGAAACATTTGAACGAATGCACGATACGAACTCCGAATTCCCTTCGAGCGCCCCACTTTTAAACCGCCAGTCTTCCATTATTTATCTTTGGATGCATAAATTAATTTAAAAATCAAATGGTGTTATTTGGCTACTGTTTAAAATTACTGTTATAAATCTGGTTTCTATTTATAAGCTGAAGCTACAAAATAATCTCCTCGTTTCTCTAAATCAAACACTCACTTCGAATGTAAATGTTGCAATTTGTTGAACCGACGAGAATTACTTTTAGTTAATCGTTGAATGAATACTTACTTTACATATAAATTTATCGGGTTTCATTTAGTGAAAAGTGAAACACGTTTTTACGCTATTAGAAATTGAGTTGACATTATTAAGTATTGAGTTTTATATAAATTAATTTTGATTAGTATTTGGTAGCAGGGAAATTAACAATAGGTGTATACAAATAATATACGAGGTTGCGTAAAAGGTCGTCAGGCCATAGATACAAAGTATATATACAAATAAATATATAACAGTTATTAAATTATTATTCTGCACAATCGACGGGGTTTATATATATAGGATATAACAGTTCATTTCTCAACAAGCGATATATCAAAAAAGGTGGATAGATAAAGAATTTTTTTTTTAGTAACTTTGAGCACATGAGGAAAGACAAAGCGTCAATTTTATGTACTTATTCTTAAACAAGCATTTCTAGTCCGTTTTGAATAAATGTTTTAGATCTGTAATGGGTAACATCGTGTCCGTGTCTAAGATATCATCTACGGCCGTCATATAATCCAATACATGTCCTATAAATCATGGCTCGCTAGACGAATTCTAAATAAACCAATTCGATACTTCTGAGCGTGATTTTGACATATGCCGTTCTTGATGGCCTCTATGTTTTCGGATTACCTGATGAGGCAGCTGTTCTACCGTGGGAATCTTTTATGTCATTTAACACTTTGGATTGGACATTGAGTCTCAAAAGCACTCAGACGCCTATTTTAAATTTAATTGAAAATATATTGGAATACAGTCTATGAACTTTAATAATTGGAAATGTCTTTAATTACTCCGAGAGTATTTTATAAAATGAACATGAACATGTTCATGTTGTCTTACTGTCATACTTAATTTTTTTAATTATCCTGAATTCGTGTTTACTCGGTTTTTGTGTTTTGTTTGTCACTATGTAAGTACCGACGGGTGAAACTGGGATGTACTGAACCCAGGACCGAACACATATGACCGTCCGCCATAACCTCGTTTTTTTGTAAGCAGTGTGCGTCACAAGGAGAAGTTGTTTGGAACTCAAGGATGGCTGGAAATTCTGTACATCCTAAAACATAACAAAATTTCTGATAACATGTTGACATAAGCTGTTTGCAGTGCCCTGCTGTGACTCATCGTGTCATGTTTCGTCATGCATAGACCGGTGATGGTGACTGAATCACTTTGATACGAGTTTGATATGTTTTATAATGAGTTTAATGTCCAGTCTTAAACATTGTCACTGTCAATAGACGCATTAGGTTCACGAGAACCTGTAATGTATATTTTACTTTGTATAAAGAAATAAATTATGAACGATGCTTCTAACATTTTACTCGCCAACAATTGTGGTTCTCGATGACAATATTGTATTTATTTATATAGAGAGCGCGTAACAAAAAGTGTAACTCTGTTATTACACATACGCAATCAATAAAGCAGCTTCCCGTGTAAAAAAAAATTGCCACCAGTTCAGTGAAAATCTTTATAAAAGTAAAATATGCAAAATTACTGATATATATAATAAATATTGCATCGCGACAAAGGAGTACTTTGTATTTAACAATCATATTTTTCAACAAGATCCACGAAGCCAATATCATTCTTCATCATTACACCCCATAATTGTCCCTAGAGCTCGGGACTCCTCTCACAATGACAGGAGTTAAGATTATTGTCCGCCGCGCTAGTCAAGTGCGGGTTAACAGTCTTCACACACCTTTGAGAACACTATCGAGAACTCTATCATGCGCTGGTTTCTTCACGATTTTTTCCTTCACCGAAGCAAGTGACAATGAATTTTTTATACGCACTTATATGTAATTCGAATAATTAGAGATGCGTGCAAGACTTGAATTTGAGTCTCCCGAGCGAGAAACCGTCGTAACAATCTCATGGTTGCGACTGTTATGCTTTGTCAGGAAGCCACTTAATGTTAAAAACAAAAAGTATTAGTATAGTATAAAAGTTGAGAAGGAACCCAAAATTTGATGGAGGTATAATATAAGCAATTAACTATGACAAAAGTAATTAGCACGAGGTCAAAGTTTCCTTGATGTCGCACTGTCATTCTAATTAAAGTTTTAGAAGAGCAATTGACAAATTTTACTACCCAAAGCTAACTTATCCGACGTTTCTTGTAAACACGGAGAGTTAATTCAATGATAATTAAAGTTAAAATGTTTTATTAAATTTTTGAAAGCCTTTTTAAATGAATAATCCCTGAATAATAACAAAAATAATAGATAATAATTTAACACAGTGAAGTATTTTTTTACGAATATTTTTAGGAGCGGTCCAGGTAGACAGGTAGACTGGTGTCAAATGGTTGATGCATCGGAGTATGTGTAACGAAATGACATGAAGAATTAATACTTTATTGTTTGGTGCAGCATTGGGTTATGTATATTTAATTTGAAGTTGATTACCAACTTTTATAAACTGCAAATATGATATATCTACATACATACTAACCTTTATGTACCTGTTGCTGTTACCTGCATGCTTGTAGGGCATTTAGCTGAAAAAAATAATCTATGATGGTGGCGTAGCCCAATAGGTAGTGACGCTGCCTGCCGAGCGAGGTATCCCGGGTTAGATTACCGCCCGGGACACATGTTTGTTCTCGGGTTAAGGTTCATTGTGATGTCCTATTTGTCTACGCCCACGCCACCTGCAACACAGGGAATCCTAATGAAAGGGTGTGAGTGAGTGAATGTTTTATTTATTATTTGTAAATTTGTAAATAGATTGTGTACTCTGTGAATGTAATTTTCATTTTATTTATTTCATTGTTTAATTAATATTTATTTATTGAATCACTGACATAAGATGTAGTGTTTCAGTCTATAATAAATTGTGGTTTTCTTCATGACTCTAACTGTTCTTACAACTACAGGTAATTATCATGTTCCAGGATACCGTTTAAAATTAGAAATGAAACAATAATAATTTAGGATCCTAAATTAACTCATTAGATGCCAAATTTATTACCATTAAGTTTTTTGCCCACATTTAAACACGTTCACATCGGACATGTTTGAAAACATCATTTAAGACGCTATGTGTGTTATGTCGCATAAACTATATTCTTAACTCGTGACGTTGCTGCATTTGAAAGATCCGACGCAGCAGGGCGTTGTATCGCTAGATGAATGTTTTATTTAAGTAGTTTGTGTCGCGTAATTATGAATATAACATGCACCATGTTGGATTAGGTTAGCGGCTGCATTTACAATGAATTACTTATTGGAGATTTTCTCCATTGTCAATGTTTATCGCCGGACGTCACGTCACGCCTTAGTGATTCTTTGATTGAGTAGTACAATTTTAGGTAACTCGAAGCGGTTGTGATTCTGATTCCATATATTCGTTAGTGATACTTTTGTGCACGTACTGTAACTGAATAATTTTTTCTTTCTCTTCGTCTTCTGACGGTGGTAATATGATGTTATTGGTGGTGTCTAAGTTCCAACATGACGTACACGTTATCGTATTCAAGGTATTTGAAGTTACTTATTATACATGATATACTATCGAGTTCTTAAATTACCTACTTGATCATAATGTGATACCGATAATGGCTCATTATAAACAACGATCATATCAAGTGTAGAACATTTTGTTTGGGAAGCGGGTGATTATTGACGTTAATTTAGGAAAATTTTAGTAATGAAATGTATAATCTTATTATTTAATAGATGTTCCAATTATAGTGTATTAGTACCTACTTTCTCTGTGCCGAAGAATTACCGAGGATTTTGTACTGTGGAAACAAACCGATATGTAGGTAAATGTAAGCAAAAACGCAATCTGCTTACACCGCCATTACCATTAGCGGTCACGCGTGTTTCGGCTTATTGACCACAATAAGTCACGAGGCCCTTACTGAGGTTCGTACTCACGATTCCCACAGCACAGGTGTCAAAGAGCCTCCGGGCCAATTTAAATCGCATTACGATGATAACTCAATATTGAGTGCAGAACTGAAATCGCGAAGAAATGCAATGACGCATAACACATTAAATGTAGAACGACGTTGTTCAAGAATCCGGCAACTCGGTAGTCACTGACGAAATTTGCTAAAATTTAATATTATTTTTGTCAGAAATTATATATATAAATTCATGGAACATGAGCAAAACCAATTTTGGCCAATACCAACGTAAGGCACTTCTTACGTAATTCATTGTCTATTGCAGGGCACGAATTTCTCTTCTTTACCGAAGATGCCTGGAGCTTATACATCATGCTCTCCAATGCAACTCCAGTGTTGACTGCCAGAGGAGTTAATACATTCTGACGTCACTACGATTTAGATATCTGCTATACGAATGCGTTATTTTGTCAACAACATTTCATTGTAGGGTTACAGACGAGTATGATTGTGAAACGTGCCCTCTGAAGTAACGATACGCTTAAAGGCGTTTGATTGATCTCTTAAGATTTATGCAAACCCTGGGGCCATTCACTTTCTAATATCAATTAATTGGTAGCTCGCGGTAGCTATGATAGTATTGTAAATGGTCATCTCACCACATTCCTTTCGTCTAATAGAAGGTTTTCTATAAATTTATGTATTTGTAGCCCAATACAGTACAATTTTTTCATAATTGTAAAACGTAAAAGTCAAAGGTTTATACCCGCGTTAAGACTAGTTAAGAGTGTATTAAATAAATAAATGATAATTTTAATTTTCCGTATTATCAGAAATCTATTCTATGCTTTTCTAGCTCGTCGCAATATAAGGCCTCTCAGCATTGCTTATGGAAATGGCGTCCATTAAGGTTGATTTAAATGTTAGCGTTGGTGTCCCGGCCAAGGGGGCAAATTGTCCAATACGGGTACACCATTACCAACGCAACAAATAATGCCACCACACGTTAATGCGTAAATAGTTCATCGCCGATGCGGTTCGTTTGCGATTACGTTTTTATTACGAATGATATGTGGAATCGCTCCGGGGCGTAATTAAAGATGCGCAGTCTTCGGCAATAAATAACTATGTGTATCTTAGCCGCTGACAAAATTAGCGTATCTTATAACGACAGATAAAAATAGATATAATGTATTCATTTACCAATTAGTGAACTAGACTTTTATGACCGCAGTGCATTAGCCCACCCACTGTTCATGACGGTGCTAGAGTAAAATGCTAGAGATGGTTATAAGTGCGGTCACATAATAAGTGTTTTCCTTCGTCATTCACCATACACGGGAATATTGACGACATACGTAGACCTCGAGTTCTCAATGGTCAAGACTCGGGCGCAATCTCGGCAAAAGAAGTATCCCTTTATGAAAAAACTTTATGAAACAGTGTAACAGGAATATCTATCGTACCATCTTGTTATTGCTCAGTTGCCCAGTCAACACGTATTTTTATACAGTTATTAGACTAAAAATTTGTTTGATATTTAAATGTATATATATACATATATATTGTTTTAAAAAAAAGGCAGAATAAAAAACGTCATTGTGTAAACAGCTACAATGTCTATTATTTGTAAATTTATATTATTAATTCCGTAATTCATTATACGTTTATCGTAAATCTTCTGTCACAGCTAGGTCATAGTTACTAGGTGGATTTAGAAGTAGAGACACTCTATATTGACCATCAACAACAAGGTATTGCTTTGTCAACCGGAGTACTGGGGAATCTTACTGCCGGATCTACGGTTACTCAGTGTACTCAATGTACCAGATCTTAAACAGAAGGAAACAAGTGAATCTTTACGGCTACGAAGCAGCGAATCCCCTGTATTTAGCAGAAAGATTTATCGTTTATAATCAGTCTAACTGATGAATGATCGTGGTTCATCCTCCAATGGGTTTCCGATTCGGCTGACGTTACTAAGGCTGCTGCCAGACTACCCACTCCATAAGCGTAGAGCGCGTAAATAATAGAAGATGATGATAATATGCATACTCCGTTACGTTTAGATAAGTTTTGGCGACGCAAAAATAGTTGAAGCTAAAGAGGTTTATCACGTAGGCCGAGTGCGGATTGGTCGATTTCACACACCTTTGAGAATATAAAGAACACTCAGCATGGTATGAGAGTGCTCTAGTGCGGATTAGTAATCGCAAAAAAAGTCTTGAATATATTTCAACGGCTGTCATTTTATTCATAGACAATGATTGCTTGACATATCTTCTGAAAGCCGCTCTGATCCTTCTACTCTAGTCGATCAATTACAATTGACATAGGCACTTGGGCTGCCAGTGCTTTGTTGGTAAAATGAGTTAAGAATACTTATATTTTACTAATGTCCCTCTGGAGGTAGTAGGTCGACCACTATCACTGAAAAAAAGTTCTGTTTTCAAATTATATTTTACTGATAACAAAGCTCGTCAATCGGTACCGAACAAAAGTAAAATAAGAAAAATCGATTGATAAATGGACGAAAAAAAACAGGTACAAAGTTTTCTCTTCGCGTATTTATACATAGATTATGACAAGTTATGAGATTGGATTGTAGATTGGGTAGGTTAGTTTTTTTTTGTTATGATTTCGTGTCAACACTTGTTCACAAGACGCGATCTATACCACCTTTTGGAATCACCTAAAATATCGACAAAAATAATATGATGTATTCTATAAACTATAATATAACGTGATTTAAGCTATATTTAAGTATTATTGCAGACGCATGTAAATAATGTTTTATGTGTGTCGATCAAAGTGCAACATTTTGTAGTGCCATGATATTTACGTCTTGTAAAAGCAATCTCACACTAATAGGTTAAAATCAAAAATAAATTCGAATCGTTCTCTTTAGCTAAGACAATATATTGTTCGAAAAGGAAGGAACTAGTTTGTTTATGTTTTGAATGGTATATTGTGTACCACTCTACTTAAAGGTGTGACACGCGACTCGTGTCTGGAGTCATATTTCGTATCAATTTATCGTACCAGCAAATACTTTATGTAGTCTATTTGACCTTGCATTTTTTCTGTTTAATTTGTAAAATTGAATATAACACCAAAACTACGTTGTAGTTATCCGATATAACAGGCGCCACCTAGATCCGGTACTATTTAGGTGATTCTATTATTGACAATCATATTCTAAAACAACAATATACTTGGATTTGATGCCGTTTCTTCATTTGGAATTGCTTCAATGAAATAAATGAAACGAATTAAATATGAAAATGAATGAAGTAATATTATAAGCAGGACTCCCGTTGAAATGATAAAGGAGGGTAGTTGGACATGCACGTTCACATGCTTGGCAGCGCCCGGTGATGAGGGTTCGAATAAGTCGGTACACGTGACCCATTTTTGATATTCCGTAATTGTGAAACGAATCAATTTGTTTGTCATTCTGGTTTTGGTGAAGTAAATCTAAGCCAAGTTATTTTGTCTGTTTTTTTTATAAATTTCGATTTATTTCCCCAAAAATATTTATTCGAAGTTGATTTTTACAAACTCTTTAGAAACATATACCCTTTAGATACCACGGCGGGTTATCTGTTAACATCAAATGTAGAGATGACGTTGTGATTTTACTGCGGTAACGCGCAACAACTAGTTCGCATTGTATTTTTTATGTATCCAGTTTCACACGCTCGTGTTAAGTGCTCAGTCATCAAGAGTGCAAGGAGCAATATCCTGTCAGACATTACCATCGAAACTCGAATTTGTAGATGAGTGAGTCAAAATAAATACAGCTGTATCGTACTAAATCTTACAGCAGTGGATATGTTTTTTAATTTATACTTACCTTTGAAATTAAATAGAGCTTTAATCATATTATTAAATCGAAAATATCCGTTGAAATACCTTGCAATAAGAAACTGTTACAAAATTAGACACTGTGTTAAAAATTCTCACAAAATAAATGTTTCTATCCATGCTTTTCAACTGTTCTTTTCTGACAGAAAACTTACAATGATTACGAAAAAAAAAAAACACCTTCGCTCAAAAACTGGAATAACTTGGTAATAAAATCTACTGAAAAGGGTAAATATTGAAAAATTAAATTATTGAAAAACAAAATCTACTTAAAGAATCAAAATATGTTAATTACTGTTTCGGCGCGAAATATAAACATCAAGAGCATGAACTCGATTCAATAGTAGGAGGATAATCAGGACGGGCCAAACCCGTAGGTCAAACAGTTTTAGGTCCAGTCACGCACAGTTCAAGGGACTTAGGATAAACGGAAGGTGTCGTCAAGCGAAGTTAGTGCACAATTAGGCTTAGCTTACACCCTGGGTGCCGCGGCGTGCGTGTGTTCACACAGGCATTTATTAACGAGCGTCCATATCACCCGATATGTTACGGTGCGTAATGTACTTGCGCGTTCGCTGAATCTTTTAATATAAAATTTTTCTGTGCGTGTCTATGTATTTTGATTTGGCTTAGATTCTCAGTCGGACTTGGTAGTAGATAGCGAGCAGACGGCTTCCACGAAAATTGTTTTTAATCGGCTTCAAAAAAAGTGGAGGTACTCGAGTCGACTGTATTTTTTTTTATGTATGTTATTTTAGAATTTCGTAATTTACAACAGATTTGGAAAATTCCTTTTTTAAGAGGGTATACTTCCCTATGAGTGAAAAATACGATATGAAACCTTCTCCAAGTGCTTTTTTCTATTAAATCATTTAGATTTTTTTTTCTACTCACAAATTCGTGCAGGATAATGACGGCCCTGTATGCTATTGTTTAATGAGCGCTTAAATTTGATAAGAATATTAAATGAAACGTGTACCAAACTTATAGTGCCAAACAAACGATGTACGTATTTATTTAGATACTCACTCTACTTCAGACGCTTGAATCATTGACAAATATCTCATTGCCGCAGCCGTGTTTTGTGTAAATAAGTATGTTTTTAAACGTGGCTATAATATCTATCGTAATAGACATATTTAAGCTAGTTAAAACGTAAGACGTTTATTAAAAAAATAAGTTTAAGATTTTTTTTAATAGTGGTACCTTTCGATAATAACAGTTAACCGGCGAGAAGACTGGTCTTCCGATGGTGAGTTGTCTCCGCCGTCGGTAGACGTAACGCGTTATTTATCAAGAAATACTCAAGTATCCCGCTTATTACTATCTCCTTATAAATCCGTTTACGTGGTGAAATCACGACCAAACATTCATTATTAAAATAGAGAAATGTGGAAAATATATATAATTATCAACATTGGTTTACAGAGTAGATATGAATAATTTTTAAGAAGACATTTTTGGTCCGAGAGCAAGTCAATTTTAATTGCTTTTTTTTTACAGTTATATATGGTTTATTTTTTTTTAATAGTAAAATAAAAATCGCCTTATGAATAGTGAATGTAATAACGTTTATATATGCAATATCTTGCAATCTATTATCTATTCTAATGTACTTCACTATAAAAATATTATCATTTATTATCTTAATCTGGTCCTAAAATAGATTGTTTAACACCTGAACGATTTCATTTGAAATAAGCCGAATGATTGACAGAGAGTACTTGAAAATATTTTTAAACATTTATTTATGTCAATGGATTTTAGCAGATAAAAACGTTGTTTAAAGCTGTGGTGTTTGAGATTTAAAAATAGTCAACAATGATATTTTGTCTTGTTAATATGACAAAATCAAT
>DWPT01008643.1:0-10087 GCA_018251895.1 Agathymus mariae mariae
ATAATTTCTTCAGTGCGGATCCGCTCACACATAAATCACTTGGGTTTCATCCTGCGGCACTAAGTCTCTAGGTGAAGTATCGCATTAGGAAGCTGTCCACACAGGTAAGATGAATGTAAGATGCGAGCGTTGGCACATCGAGGGGTTATTTACAATGCACTGAGTATAAAACGTCCCTTTTACGGCTCAGTAATTTTGGCACCTAACGAGAGTTGCCAAGTAACCGATTATTTGGCAAATATTGGTTAAGAAAAATTATAGTTATTTGATTTAATTCATATTGAGTACATAAGTTGTTATACAACATTACCAATAAACACAAGAAATTACAATATGGCGAAAGTGTCAAACATTTTATAGTAACGAAGATGAGGTACTTTGGACTTATAATATAATTGAAGGGCTGTTTCTAACTATTGTAATTAATTAATGTCTAGCGTAGCGGCCACCGCTGTGGATAGTGTTCGGAAACAATAGACATCGCCGAAAGCGATCGCTTTTGGCTGTTGATGTGTAGGGTCAAATGTAAAATTTGTATAATCAACATTTATGAAATAAAGAATGTGAATTTTGAATTGAATTTGATGAAACTGTTCAAAGACAAGAGGATTTAAAGGTAGTTTATATCTCTGACCTAATGAGATCCATGCCTGCTCTTGAATTGGATCTTCGGACTGTTTTGTGATAGTGGATCAATGTTAAATCTCTGCTTTTTTAATTACTAAGTTTTGTTCAGCGCAAATGACTCTAGCAATCGGTCCTGCTACGTGAACGTTTACCTGGGGTATCCTGCAACTGGCGACAGGAGTAAACTTGACATAGATGACGTCGCACTGCTGCGTAACCCAGTTACTGCACTTTGTCATTCAAAATAGCCTTTTATGCTTTCATTCACTGATAGACCTAGTGCCGGGAACCTTGACACGCCTCGATGAATAATGTATCCTTACGCTTGAACTTGGCATTTGAAAAACATTTCTGATGTACAAACATGTGATATTGGTTATTGTTTTTTATAAGTTATGTAATAATGTTTTTAATTTTTTAAATATTCAGTTTTGTTTATGGCATGTAACTGTTGCCATAACAGGATGCTATGGTATACCTTAGTAGTTTATATAGTTAGTTCATAAATTTAAAACATTTGAGCATTTGTTTGAACGATGATTTACAAATTAAACATTTTAGCTAGCAGAAACATGTGTAAAGATACCAAATAGCATCCCAAGAACAAAACTATGGCGATAAACTCATCTTTTTTTAAAATCCGTACGTGCCTAGACAACAAATTGAGTAGATTATATGCACTCATGTTTGACTGTAGTTTTGTCTCTGTCTATTACACGAAACTACTAATTCCGTCTCGCTTTAGTTTTCTCAGTTAACGCATGCGCCTTGTAGCTTTTCCTGAAAGGTAGTCGGTCGAAGCTAACTAGAGTGAACGATTTTTGACAATTTCGCGAAGACAATAGATGTTTTTATTCGTTTTAACATCATTCAAAAGGATCATAAAATATTGATAAATTGTTAGTTTTACAAAAATAAATCTTCTTGTAGAATACACGATTTTAAACTGGGGTTTTATTACTGACAAACTTAGAATTATAGTAAAAAGTATTTCATTTCTGTCTGCAAGTCTGAAGCAATGTGCTCGTGTCTGGTGTCGACGTGTTAAGATATTATCTAATTTATAACAATAGTTACGCAAGAGGGGAGGCGCACCGTATGTAGCTTCGACTGTCGGACGGGCGAGAGTCAGCCTCCGGAGCCCGTAGGATCTCCTGGGTTGTGACACGTTCCCGCACTTTAAAATCCCGGATTTCACTCGTTAATTCCATGGAATAGTGCGTATAAATAAGGACAGTGTTTCGAATAAAACAATAATGACATTACCGCGACAATAACGGGTTCTTAAATTTGACATTGGAACGTTTTCCTTTTTTAGTTGAAATCCGGCCAGTGTATAAAAGCTTATTTTTTAAGACGTGTGTGCTGGTCTTTTAATCTTTTAAGAACCTGAACGCAGAAGACGGTAAGGAAACTGTGCTAGTGCGTTTTGAAATTTATCAGTAAAACGAGTCCGTAGCACGTTCGAGACTATGGAGTTAAAGGTAAGTTATTCCTGTACATTTTATTCAATATTATCATAATACCTGTGTATGTCTGGCACATTATTACAATTAATAATAGAAATTCAATTCTATTTTTACCATTCTTTTTTCTACGTTGATTGTTAACGATCCATTTTGAAGGACGTAAGACATTTTAAATAGAAAAATCTTATTATATTTGGATACAAACCGCAATATATTTATTCCGTATTTAAAATGAACTAAGTTAAGAAACATACATAAACAGCATCTTTGCGTTATACTGTTTATAGAATACATAAATAAATATAATTTTAATTGAAGGGGAAGGGAAAGATTATTCAATATATTTATTAATATGTGCTGCTGAACTTTATAAATTACTAAAATGATTTGCACAGACTTTGATCTAAATCAAGATGTAGTTAACTCGTGGAATCGAAGTTTTCCATGTTATGATTATTTAGGTTTTAAAACGATAATTGTGTATTACATTTGAATAAAAAAATTTAAACACTTGGTACTCACCGATTCAAACAATTTTGTGTCCAATATAAATATGGGTTGCGTTGTTTTTAAAGTAGTTGTGATGTTGTCTGGCAAATTTGTTTGTATTATCTAGACAGTGATAAAAAAGATATAGGTGAATGGAGAAAACATGAAAAGTTTATAAAACAAATTTTAAAAACGAGTATCATTTGTTTGGTGCGGTAACGTAAGAATATACTTGTCCCGGATAGAAGTAAGGGCGGTTGCTTGTTGGTAATAAATATATTTCAAATCAATTCAAGATATAATGTTACCATGCCAACAACAATTAATTAATGTTTATCATAAAAGAGGAAGTTTTGTGTACGGGGCGTCTGATACTCGTATTATGGAGTAGTTTGATGGCAAAATTAGATTTTCCCGCGATCGATTTTGCGAATGGTTTTGACAAAGGCGGTAGTCATGGCAACATCGAGTTCAGAAGAACCCCCGTTGTTTTTGGATACATTGGTCAAACTATTTTTGATACTGTTTTTGTGTTCGAATTGGTTCTTGGAATGTACCATGGTTTTCCAACGCAGAAACTAATTAACGGATCCATCGGAGTAGGCTTTATTAAAAGATTTATTGACATTTTGTTGTTTTATCTACAATATTAAAATATACAAAGATATAAAGTAACAGGTATTAATACTAAACTAGGCGGGATCACTAGTTTGTATCCGGGACCACTCATGGCGTAGTTTGTTTTTGAAAAGTGTCTAAAACCAACTTCCAATTAAAAAAACCTAAGCCCTGAACATTCCCGTGGGACGCGTTAAAAGTTTCCGGAATCAACAAAAAAAACTTTTAATGGTCAAAAATGAATTTATTGTTTCTCAAAATATTTAACCCTTTGCGTGAGTGCACTTTTTCATACGATTGAACCAGTGATGTCAGATACATGTTTTTCGTACTTGTCGACAGCCTATTCTAGTTCATGAAAACCGTTGATCGCGTAGTTGGTTCTTGAATTTTGGGAACAGAAAAAGTCACACGGTGCCATGTCAGGACTGTATGCTGGATGACTCATAAGTTGTACGTTTTTCGCCTTCAATAACTCATTTGTCTGTCTGGTCGTGTGGGAACATCTTGTACCACGATATCGTAGTGCAAGATGATACGGCACTTACCGTTAATTTCACGGAGTTTGTCAATATTTTCCGGTAAACAAATGGTTGTGTACCAGGTCGTGTGTTACTATTCACGGTGCGACAATTTTCTAAAGTGCGTCCAGTTTTATTAAGAAAGAAGCAATCAGCCACTTCGAGGCACTTTTCACGCGCGCCACTTTGGTTGGTTTCGGCTCATCCCGAAAGACCCGTGCGCTCGATTGCTGCTTTGTTTTGGGATCCTAGCCATAAATTCATGTTTCGTCACCTGTTACAAAGCCCCTTCCTTGTATCTGATAAGCATAGCATGGTACCAAGTGATGCGGTCCATTTTTTGAGTATCAGTCAAATTGTGTGTGATCCATCGAGAACACAGCTTTCTGACACCTAAATATTTGTGTAGGATTTACTGTATTTGACTCATTCCTATGTCCAAAGATATCCGGATCTCATGGAAGGTCAGGACATGTCTGTTTGTTTCGATCATACGGCGCACAGGATAAATGTTTTTGTAGTTCACAGCGGTGCACGGGTGACCTTCACGAATTTCATCATGGAAATTGACACGACCGCGTTTGAATTCTACAAACCAGCAATAAATAGTTGTTTTGCATGGTGCTTCTTTGCCAAAAGCAGACTGAAGCCGAACGCGGCTCTGCTGAGCTGTCAAATTACACTTAAAATCGTAAAAAATCGTGCAACGAGAATTTTCCCGAGTTAAATCCATTTTTTTTGTAATCACGCGATTTTTAAAATGACGCCACATTGTAATGACAATTGATAATCTGATGAAACACCTTGTCTTCTGCGGCTAAAGAGTTCTATTTTTGAATGTAGTAATAACTTTTTTAATATTGTTTATGTAAGTGGCCAATTCCGGAAACTTAGTGTGACCTATGTATCTAAAGGAAATGTTTTAAGTCTGTCACAGTTACCAAGTGGATCAATGGAATCCATCTATATATATATATATATATACCAGTTTTCCATAGGATACTGGAAATGACGCCGGTTTCTCGTTATCTCTGCTAACTAATGTTTTTATCTAACTTTTTCCTTTCCAACCCTAGAGGATTAACTCCGAATAAGGTCACCGTATATTATTCGCAGTCGGCTAATGCCTCTTTGTGTCGTGGAGACATTGAAACATCTGACTTTACTGGTAGAGTCCGACACGATGCATTAAGTCCGCCGAAGAAGTTAAACGAAAGTTGTAAAAATAAATAAATATAACTAATATAATTACAATGATAATAAATATAATTATAATGATAATTTATTTTATTTATGGCACATGCCACATTGCATATTATATAAGTACGGTATCAGATTTATTTTTCTTTGTTAATTTTTTTTTATAAATACAACAAATGTGCAGAAAGTTAGCAAAAGCTTTAAATTAAATAACAATACATGTTATTTGGGTCGATCCATAGATTTTTCGGGGTTCACCTTTATTGTAAACAACAGCCCAGCATGCATACAACGGTTTTTACCAAATACGGTTTTATACGGCACTGCAATTAAATATAGATACGGCTAGAATTGGTCTTGCACGTTTTTGTTTATTTTACGTCTTCGTATCTTGATGTGGGCAAAAGAAAGCTGTCGACGTTAATAAGTAATAAGAGCCGTGTATAAATTACAATCGCGTGTCCATTTCGACGGGAAAAATAAAAATAGGTGTCTATTTGGTGATGAAATTTGAGTGTGCACACTATGGTCAAACAAGAAATAGGCATAATTTGGTCACGTGTTTGTTCTATAGGGGTCCGTGTACATTTCTACAAGACACAAGTAATGGAACTTTCATCCGACGTATGTAAGTTGTAGGTTAAGGATATCATAGTATAAAGGAAGGGATTTAAAATATGTGCCGAGTAGTTTCAGTAGTAGTTGAAACAGTAGCAGAAACAATAATGACTTGCAACAACTAAATGTTTATAAATTTAATTACGTCTTGCCCAGTAACGATTTGCAGGGAAGTATATTCACTAACCATGTAAATTCATTCGCGTTTCTCTCGCACATTGCTATTCGCTACTCATTTATTTCCTGATGGCACAACTTTCCTAACGGGTAACTTGTAGTAATTTCCTCGGAAGCAATTACCCGATCAACGCTTTGTTTGATGTTTCCCCCGTCTGTCCGTGTAGCGTTCGCAACCCTCTGCTGACATTCGAAGGTCAAAGGCACAGGAAACTTGTAACTTGAAGTGCTATTAAATAAAATACAGTTTTAAATCATTTATAAAATAGTAGTAGCCCTCCATAGTTTTGTTTTGGAAAGATTCACGAGAGTACATTATTTTTTAGCGTTGAATAGTATCATAAATTTTAATCTATATAATATATGTTCCAAAAATTACAAGATTATCTAAAATAACTCCATCAGTGATTTTTATGTTGTACATGGCGAAACAGACAGATAGATAGAAATTCTAAGAAATATGTTCAGGTAAATCCTTTATTAACACTTTGTTGGATAAAGAAAGAAAGGGTTATAGGAATACTTGGTTCGACTATTCTCGCATATGGGCGTGAGCTCGCGCGCGTTCTCCGTTCTTCCAATATCCTTCATGTGTGATTTTGCTTTCTCAATATACGTATGCCGCTCGCACTACACGGGGACACGATATTGTTTCTTCTTTTAGCGTAGTATTACGTATTTGCAACGAAATCGAAGGGAGCGCGTAGTTCGACTTGACTTGTCAGCCGCGGTTGTAGAAGCCGATTGTTTTACCACCCTCGAGTATAGGATATTAGGTGGCGGATACTGATAACAAAGTCCACGTACATTAAAATTCGTAAAGTTTCGTAAAGATTTTTAAGTTAAATAAGTTAAATAAATAAATAATTTTTAAGTTAATTAAAGTTTCCCTGTAGCGAAACGAGTGATAATTAATTTGTTATACTCACATAATTTGATGAATAAGAAACGCTGGGAGGATTCGAACTCAAGACTCAGATATTCTCAGACAAGTGTTAGAACCACTGGCCACCACCGCTCTGTTTCCAGTTTTGTTATTAGTATTAGTATAGATTATTTATGTCCAAATTCTATACTACAATGCCTCAATAACTCGCCCATTATTCGGCCACGGCCATGTGGTCACTGGACAACTGCCAAAAGCATAGTAATTGATTTTTGTAAGTTCAACTCTGATTTTTATTGAATAATCAGAAAGCACTGCTTCGATCTTCTTTACCGTTCAATTATTGTTGTCGTTAATCCTGAGGTTGGAAGGGAAAAGCGTCTATTATAATTTCTAGTGACGTTGGTTGGTGGTAAAAGTGTGAGATGCACCAACCACTAGATAGTTTGTATCTGTGTTGAAGGAATGTTGGGCACTTGTTTACTTACAAGTGAGTAGGATTGGGTTATGTTCTACTACGATACTGCAGTACTTGGAGCTGGACAATATTTATTACGTAAAATATATATTTTTGAAACTTAAAATAACCCGAGAAATTTTATTATTTTTTATACATAACGTATGTGAATTCTGCACTGTGAGAGTTTAAGATGATTTATGCAAAGTGTGAAATCCTGCCCGAGCTCGCTGTAAGTATCCAATTCATCTAGCATCCTAATCTAGCTCTTACGTGCTCCAACAGTCTTCGTGCATGTCATTAAGCCTCCTGTGTTTATTTGTTATGATGATAAATCTATTTATGACCAACGTCACTTCAAGGTTCCTTCCGGTACCCTATCTGATGCTCAGTTATTATATTTGTAATACCTCGTGTGTCATGTAGGATGATCGTACCGCTTGCGGTGTATAATTACTGTTAAAATCACGATACAAATTAAAGCCAGCCGTTGCCGGCGCTACCTATACAGCTTAGGGATGTGAGTAGGCACTTTTGATACAATTGTGGATTCTGGCAATACAGTTTTAACGATGGGTAGGGCGTATGGATTAAGCATATATCTTGTATTTGTCAGTTAGTGAAATCATATAAACAGATCTAAAACAAAACAAATGTCATATGTGCGTTCGCGAATAAAATTCAGATGTTAACGTATTTTTAATTTCGTTATACATGACTATATGCGATACTATGGAGTGTGT
This sequence comes from Agathymus mariae mariae, assembly GCA_018251895.1. NCBI lineage: Eukaryota > Metazoa > Arthropoda > Insecta > Lepidoptera > Hesperiidae > Agathymus > Agathymus mariae. The sequence continues at coordinate 7,806 of DWPT01008643.1, forward strand.
ATCTGAATGACGTTAAAATACCGTTAAAACTATGAGGAATGAATATTCAGTATCAATCTGGTTTCTTCTTTAAATCGCAGCCATATTTTACATCAAGACAGACTAGTAGACGAGATCTCTATATAGTATTTGTTTGCTTTTAACGAATTAGGAGTCCAAAATTCTCTTAAAACTAAACTGGACTCTAGGCGCAGTACAGCCCTATTACGAGTGGGGCCGGGCTTGTGCCGCGCCTCGAGTGGAATAATCGATCTATCACGTATTAAGCACTTTATAAAATATTTCCGCTTTCCATTTACAATTGAAGTAATATTTCACCGATTTATGAAATGTGTCGTTATTTCATTATATAAGTAAATTACTTTTTATTAGGAAAGGTAAATTCGGTTTTATACGTCAGATATTTCGAATGCGTTTAAGGACGTGTAAGATTTGCGGCCGAGTGCTTAAGGAAGATAAAGACGATGAAATATTCATAATAAAATAAATTCACGATCAGCTATAAAAGGAAGCAAAATACCGTGTCACCATGCAGATAGTGCAGTCAGGATTTGGCTTGTTGGTACAAAGCCCAGGGATCCTTAACATGAGGGATCGTTCTCCATAGCCTCATCCGTAGTTCAACCGGTTGCAAAATGAGGGGTGGTTGTTTTTTATGGTAATAGATGACAAATGAGCAGAAGAGCCACCTGATGGTAAGTGGTCATCGTCGCCCATGAACATCAGTAACATCAAAGGTATCATCTGATGCGTTGTCGGCCAGGAAATGAGAAGAAGTTAAGAAAGAAAGAAAGTACTGGCTCTCTAGCCCCCAGCCGGTGGTAGCTAGCCATGCAGGCTTCGCGGAAAGATAATAACTCCAATAATAATATTAACGACTTAATAATAATATTGATAATCTTTACACAAAGCCCTCCCACCAAGCAGCCTGGCTTCTGTCGTCTCTTACGACGTACCGTTCTGTCAAGTGGGATTGGGGGAGGTATTATAGGCCGTCCCAATACGGCCAATACGTTGGTTTGGGTTCAAGGGTGAACCTTTTAGTCTCCCTGTATCAAGATATTTATTTTTACTTTCTTGGATGAATAAAAAGTCGTAAGAAAATGTTTGTATTTTAATTGCTCTTCACATTATTGTACATTTGGATACCTAATTTTCCTTTTTAAAGTTGTCTGTAGTCTCTTTGTTTTAGTTATTGCGAAGTTGTCTGGTCTATGGATGGCTTTAGGTCGTAAGTGGCATAATTTATCTTTGAGTGAGCCAACCTCCTCTGCTCGTGGTGCAGCCTACATAATAACGGACCAGGATGCAGCGAACGGTCCAAGGACAATCCAGTTAAAAACTGACGGTTATTGTGCATATTTATAGAGTTTTATTTGCCTAGTTACCAACTTCATTTACTTGAATCGAAGTTAAGATAGTCAAATGCCTTCCTTGCCGCTTCTACGTTGGTTCGAGATACCTCTGGTGATATGGATGGGTATGGGTGTCTGTGACCATATACATCAAGAGTCCCACCTTCTCGTTTATTGGTTAACCATATTGATAAATGAAATAATTTTTATTTGGCGTCGCAATGGGATCTCCTTTGAGTCCCTTACTTGCAGAGATCTTTATGGATCATTACGAAAATAATAACATTATAGGCTATAAAAATATGTTATATTACTACAGGTATGTTGACCATAGTTATTTGCTGGACGGAGACGGATAGGCAGCTGTACTTTTTTGTAAATAAATTAAATAGTATTCATCCCAAAATTAAATTTAAACTGGAAGTCGATAATTGTTCATTACACTTTTAGATCTCAGTATTATTATTTACTTTTAGAACACATTACACTACCATGCAAAACAGAGAGAAATAAATATTATTTAATTTAATTTCATTTCATTTCAAACAATAGATATGATTTTGGAATTTTCCGCAAACCAACACATACGGATACGATCATTCCGGCATCTGCTTGTCACCCATGGCAACATAAAATTGCAGCCTTTCTTTGCTATATTAATAGATTAATGTCTATTCCGTTATCATCATGGAACGTCATCATTTTGGCCGTATTGGGGCGGCCTAGAAAACTCCCCCCAATCCCATGCTGGCAGAACAGGGTGTTGTAAGAGGGGACAGAAGCCAGCCTGCTTGGTGGTAGGGCTTTGCGTGAAATTTATATTATCAGTATTATTATTAATTATTATTATTATTATTATTGGTATTATTATCTTTCTGTGAAGCCTGCCTGGCTAGCTACCACCCTCCTGCTTGAGTCAGCCGTCAA
>DWPT01008644.1:0-10087 GCA_018251895.1 Agathymus mariae mariae
CTGTCGCCTCTTACGACACCCTGTTCTGCCAGCGTGGGATTGGGGGGAGTATTCTAGGCCGCCCCAATACGGCACATCGATCCATTTTCGATTTGAATTAAAATATTCCATTTGGTTTAGTTTGAATGTTATATACATTGGCAATTTCGTATCGTGAGCTGATTATCTGCTTCATTTCCGGTGTATTTGATTTATTGAACTCCCTAGAAATCCTTAATCCATAGGTAAACATTTCAGCGTATATTTTTAAAACATTTATTTATAAACTTAGATTATTTGGGAACATACGTGTCAGCTCAAGGGTATTCGTTTATGACGTAAATAATAACTCCATGTTAATAAAACAAAAAAAAAATAAAGCAGCGTCTAAGTTTGGCTTATTAATCAATTATCAAATAAAAACCAACAACTAAGATGTTCGTACAAGATAATGACACCGTAAACTCACTTGTGCAGCCATGACGCGCTGTCGTTCGAGCACTAGGAGGCACCCAGGGCAACGACAGTCTCGCCAGCGGCAAAGCCGTTTGTGTCCCTTGAGGCACGAGATCACGCCATGGTTGCGACACCGTGCACACTTCGGCGTCCGCATCGCCTTGCGACCGCCTGGCTCGCTATCGCTCTTATTAATTTCACTTTGCATGTTATCACTTTCTCTTTTTTTTATCGCTTAATCAACTATCTTAAAGTTTTACATTTTCGATAATGAAGGATTTATAGCACTATAGCTCGCATCGTTAAAATGTTTCATAACAACATTCAGAACTATTCTGAATCACATATTACTTTATACAACTGTTTGTAACCGCACCCTCGCGCTGAAAAATCTTTTCAGCAAATGACGCTGGGAAGTTTTTTCTTAAGTTTAAAACAGTCGGCGTCCAGCGACGCCCCGCCCAGCGTGCGCGGTTATTGGCGCGAGCTTTAGGGGCGGGCGGCCACATTGGACGGTAAGCTTTTGAAATGAATAGCTTTCGATTTGATTCTTTCTGTTGCGCAATACTCTAAGGTTACGCTCACGTAATAGTGTAATACAACTTAATGTAAGGATAACACAGTCTATAAGATCAATTCCATATAATTTCTCATCGTGTGCTCTGGATATGACTGCATATAATGTCTCACTATGTCTCTGCGTTTTAAATCTGTAATATCTTAGAAAACATTCATTTAAATTACATGCTGTAAAGGGCCATATTGATGTATATTAAATACACCATGTGTGTAAGGTACTTAATTGGATAAGGATTAATGCTGTATTACTTAAAATTGTTTCGTAAATAAGCCATTATTTCTCGTAAAAAGTAAAGGATAAAAATGGTTATTGTGGGTTATCCCTAATAGATAGACATATACCATCGCGGATTTTTTTGTAGACCGTTTTAAGGTGTATGGTAGTACATTATTTTGATTTATCTCGTAGGGTTCAGCCAGCGTTTCCAATGTGAGCGCAAACAATGTGTTTATTTAGGACATCACATTACAAACCTCTACAATTATCAGTGTTTCTCTACTATATGAATGTTATATACATATAAACCTTCCTCTTGAATCAATATATCTATTAAAAAAACCCGCATCAAAATCCGTTGGGTATTTTTAAAGATCTTAGCATACATAGGGACAGACAGTGGGAAGCGACTTTGTTTTATACTACGTAGTGATAAGCTAACCCTAATTTGAAAGTATGAAATGTAAAATATAACATGCTTATAAATTTGTTTTTGTTAATATAGATAGATTTCAAACTATTTGCTTGGCTCGACCTCGTCCTTATGAGAATACTGTACTGTAATTGCAAACAATTATGACGGTGTCGGTGTTAACATCCCCCTATGATGTGGTAGTCGTGAGAGGAGAACCAATTCCAGTTATGCGATGTCATTTATTTACGTACTTAAACCATTAGCTATGTATTTTTATACGTACTTATACATTATATACAAGAGAAGTTATAGAAAAATTCGAAACAATAGATAGATACAAATTGTTATTGTAACAAGAGGGATGTGTAACCAATATCCAATCTCGGACGACGATTGCCAATTAGTTCTCCAGTTTCATTCGCACTCACCGCTGTCCGGCGCGATTTACTACACAAATTTATTTGTTTCTAGAATTTCGGAATCCCATTAACTCTTTTGTGTCAACTACTCCACAAATTGGCTATAAATTATTATGTAACATATATCGTTTATACCGTATGAAAATTATACGAAAACTCACAATGAGCAAAAATTTACAAAATTATAACCCTTTTAATAATGATAATGACAATGTAGTAGACAAATATTATTCGAAGCCTATATTATTAAGTTGCTCTCTACGTAAAGCAAAGTTAGGGGAGATAAGCCCAAATCGGTTAAGCTAAGGTTGGGTGACAAAAATACAGGTTAATAAAATATTTTTTTACTTTAATTTTAATTATCTTAGTTCCCTACTTATAAAACTTTAACAAATCAGTGTTAAACTCAAAAAAATATCTTCATTATATAAAGGATAAGTGTAAAAAAACTAAAATTTGAAAATAACACGTTTTGCCCTGGGGGGAGGCCTAAAACGGGTAAGGCTTTTGGGCAAAACGTTAAAAAAGCGTTATGTGTTAAAAAAGTAGTAAAAATAATGAGATCAATCAACTTTAACATTAAATGCAAATTTAGAAGTCAGCCTTAATATATATTTTTTATATATTACTTAGAAATTATTCTTGACACATGTCAAGAATATCAAAGAATCTTTCAACTTGGGGTCTGTTGAAGCACCTTGCAGGTGCCGTCGATGTCGGTTCTGCTTAGTGTAGAGTAATGTCAGGATATCGTACCCTGAAACCTATGTACCAGTCTCCTGCAGAATTGCCTTTGGATGTATGATTCATTTTCCTTTTTTTAGCATATTGGAAATCAAATTCCAAAAAATCTTTTTTCCTCAGTTTGAAAAATAGATTATACATATAAAAAAATATACTCGACCACCTCTAACTCTTGAGATTCGGTGACAACTGGTAGAAATCTTCCAAAGATTTTTCTAGGTGATCCCTTTTTTATGATTCCATAGTTTTTGGGAGCTGCACTGACAGATTTTTAGATTTTTCCATTGCAAGTGCCATTGTTTTCTTATCCCATGACACGTTTGTAGTTTTTATTTTATACTTACTGACCATCTACAAAATAATAACAAACAATGTCACTCAAATGTTATATGTGGAATTGGGTACCCGTTTTACCCATACAAGATTTGCCTAGAAGCTCACTTTAATTTCACACAGTTATAACCTCAAAACCAAATCAAAACGTTACAAATCAGTTCAGTGATAAGAAGCTACAAATAAAATTATGTATTATTACCAAACTAGCAAATACATCCAGCAAACCAAAATCGAATAATCATAAATCAACAATTTCATATTATTTTATAAAAAACAGCAAAATCTTTGATTATGAGTTACCTTGCAACCGCGTGCTCCGCGGCGTACGAGAAGACTGCAAGTTATTAGATGACTCCCGTGCCATATCATCTACACGCACACATTAAAAGTAATACCAAAAAGCACGAAGTTTAAAACGCTTACCCGTTTTAGGCAGTCCACCTGTTCTAGGCTACATGTGATTATGGAACAAAAAATCATTTTTATCTTTTTGTTATACCAATATAATTAAAATGAATAAATCTAAAATACCGGTTAAAACAAAGGCATATGTTAATTTGTCCCTACGAAGAACAAGAAACCGATACAACATGCGTCATCCTAGGTTTGCATCCTACGTCTTCTACTGAGGTATCATGAAAATGACAATCCACATCAATCATGATAAATCCATGTTTGATTCTATAATTTTTTATTTTCTAATCACAGAAGTTTACATTGTTAATAGTATTAAAGCAAATAAATTCAATTATATTTATTTTCGAATAATATTGATTAATGTTATTTTTAGTATGCGCAGGTACTTGATTTTTTTAATAAACATTAAACAAGACCCTGCACAGACGACCTACACCCGGTAGTTCAGTCAAAGTCATCACTCGTGCAAAATGTCTCCAAACAGGTGCATGCATGTTCTCAACAATATTTTTTCATAAATAAAGCTATATATGTTTATTAGAATAAATATTCCATCTGACGGTGAGTGGTCACCGTCGCCTGTGAACATCTGTAACACTATAAGGTACCGCTGATACATTGTGGGTGAAGATATTACGATTACGATATAACGAAGATATTATCATTTCGATTGAAACATGTAAAATATTTCCGGGGTGATTCTATAAGGAAGATGGTCGGTAGCCACATAAGTGAGAAAGCCGACCACAGTGCTAGAGAACTACGGGATATAAACTAGGTACAGAGTCCAGGGACCTCCAACAATTTGCTATAACCCGCCCTTAGTTCAGCAGGGTGCATCACCTGCTGGGGATATCGGCTTGGGCTCTATCATTCCCCTAATTATTGGAGTCCCTTTCATCCTTAAGGAGGAATGGGAACAACCTGAATATTTATGAGTTGTTTACTATTTAGAACCAACATATATTTCGTTTTTAAAAATAATAATTATATTGAAACGAAAACTACATTAATTCAGTATTAAATATATTTTTATTCATGTTTACAAATTTAGTAAAATAACAAGTAAAATGTAGAATAAGAATGCCAGATTAATATATTAAATTAAAAAGAAATACTTAAAACATTATATGCATGAAATAATTATAGTGTAAACAATTAATTAAATACCTAACAATGACAATCAAAACCAAGGTTACTACAGCGTTACAGTTTGATAGGAATTCATATATTTCATTGATACATACTAAAAAAAAAATAATTCTAATTGTCAATAAGTTATATTCTTATCATTAATTACATTTAAATTGTTATCTCATTTATTTTAGACGTCAAGCTTTCCCATTGAACCCTCACGCCTATAACCAATAAAACCGGTCTTTTTTTAATGATCAATTACACAGGTTACTCAATAAGTTTTGAAATGTTTAAAGTTTAAAAATGGATTGGCCCTGTATTATATATTTTTATAAAATAGCACTCACTAAATAATTTTCCTGATTTAATAAAATGAACAATGTTCTAATATTTTGCAGCAACGAGGCGCCGGAGCGTAGTGGCGGCTCATTTATAACGATGGAGCTTAAAACCGCGCTTCGTCTAACCTCTAACCGAACAGTTAACTTCTACAAGGGTATCAGCTTTAAGAGACGCAGACGCATCTCAACAACAACGCAACAATTTTTAAGTGGTTTGCTAAATTTAAAAAGGGGTATAATTTACTTTAAAATGATAAAGACGTGGCACCTCGCAAATAATATTACCTAACCGCAGAAAATGGGTGGACTATTATTGAAATGTTGGTGCGAGAAGACCCACGAATCGTACACTGACGTTTGAGCAGATCCTGACCAATAGCTCGGGGAGCGTTTATACCATTCTACGTCACCATCTTGGAGTGAGGAAGCTACGAGTATGTTATCGTTGGATAACTTTTTCTCTTAGAATGTGAAAAACAGGCTCGTGTGGATTGGTGTTGTGAAATGCGGCTATGTTTTGAAAACTGGTGACGAAACATGGATCTGTCAATTTAATTCAATATTTGTCTTCTCAGAAGGCAGTTACCGACAGAGTTGTGCCGACAAAACGACTCGTAACGTTGGCAAAAAACGGCGGCTAGTTTTTTTGCTGTGCGGACATTTCGCCGACGACAATGCTGAAATAATGCATTGCAGTAGCAATGCCCAAAGCTTTTTAAACTATATATATATATATATATATATATATACATATAAGAGAAGACCAAATTCCGGGCTTCAGAGAACCTTGCTGCATCCCGATAAAACTTCGTTGCATACGTGTCTAAGAACAAAAGCTTTCATTCCGGAATCTGGTGTTGAAACCGTAACTCAATCATCCTACAACCCTGACTTAGCTCCCTGTTATTCTATTTGTACCCAATAGTGAAAGAATAAAAAAGAATGATTTTTTCGTGCGCTACGAAGCTGTAACCTACAAGTATTTATTTCTGACCTTTTCATCCAAGACTGGCTAGTATTTCCAATGTTGGTTTAGATTTTAGATAAATGTACTTTTATTTAGAGCATGAAGGTTTTGAAAAGGTGTTAAAAAAAAGTACAAATTTATTGAATAATTTTTCGCTATTTCAAAACTTTGTATCTAAGTATGTATATTTGAAATAGATCATTTTATCATTTTAAACCATTCAAATTTTAAATTCCATTCTTAAATCTTCATTCTTTAAGTTCCATAAAAACTATAAGATAAATATTATCTTCTCTCAATTTTAATCTACAGTGTTTACAAAAACAAATAAACACGAATTAGTATTGCAAGATTGGTTACAGTTAAAAGCGTGAACTTAATACATTCATTCGAACAGTGCGTCGTTGTTGGGTGCAATTATTTGCGCGTTTAAACGCACAAAGCGAGCCAATGATGCGCGCGCGCCGCACTCTGTACACAAAACACACCACACGTTGTGCGAGTTTCAATTACGTGCGCTTGTGATTCATTTAGCGGGCGACTGCATCTGATTAACAGAAACGAATGACCACGAAGTAGCTTTAGATTTATCCTAATTAAGTGTGTGTACACTTCATTTATATTAATTGTATCAAAGTAATCGCACCGATCAGAACTGCTTGGCTATCAAAATATTTACTACTTCTAAAAGGAAAAGCCAAAAGTTATTTTGAACAACTAATAAATAACTCATCTTTGTTCAGCAAACAATGCCATTACAAAAAAAATGCAAGTATATATTTCCTTTTCCATCAACAATTCTTAAGATATTTTTAACCATTAATTTGTGACACAGAATAAACTTTAGTTTCATTTACATACATTTCATAAAAAATAAACATTAATTTAATATAAATTTAAATAATCATAAAAATTTCCAGAAGAGTTTGTCTATAAACCATAGGGTGATAATCTATAATAAAATAAATTTGAATATATAATTTTTCTATTAAACTGTAAATTACGTTTCAATGTATGTCATTGTCTCAAACGATGGGACAAATCTGGACTCAAAATATACATACAGTACATTATTATAAGTATTGTCATTCTCACCGTTATTGGCACATGGTATCCTGTGTTTTGACAACAAAATCTTCCAGCTGCTTACACATTTGGTCGATTTAATCGATTGCAACCGTCGTGTGTAACCGATCGACAAATATCAACGAGCAATTCACAAAACTATGGTCACGTGCTATTGCGTCTGTGTTATTTGTGATGTGTGTGTGTGTGTGCAAGGCTACTAATATAATATAATCAATCATATTTTAGAAATCATAATGGTTGTTACCGATATTTGAAATGAATGTTATTGTTTTTAAAATATTTATTTGATAAGAAATGTATAGTTTGTGCTAATAATAATTACCAATAGTTGTTGTGACAATAAATACTTAAATTCAAATTAATAACTGGTAGGTTAACTAAGATATAAGTAATAAAAATGTTAATAAAAAGTCATGGCGGCATCTGTCTAAAAGAGTACATTTAAGACGCATTGTAATATTGTACAAGTATAATAATATAAAAGTAATTCAAGAACAAGATTGGAGTTTAGTCATATTGAACGTTTCCGAGGCTATCCCACACGTGGTACAAGTCACTTCTGTACAATGGGGATCGACAACACATCCAAGTGGAGCGCACGTCGCTCACACGTTGACCCGATACTAGTTGATCACGCATCTTCAACGATCGAACAAATGTGTAGGCACCTTTGCCTTTGAGCGTCCATCGGTTTTACTTCTTGTAAACCTCTTACAGCCGGTGCGATACTCGGCAACTTAACACCTCTTAGTACATTTTATTCACTATTCAAGAACTTAAAAGTACAAAAACAAATTTAGTCATAATAATATTCATAGGAAATACCTACCACAAATACAACAAGTGTTACATAAGTATTATAGCACACGTTTTATAAAGCTACAGTGTTTGTGGAAGCTGGTCCCTGTAAGAACAGCTAAGTACAATAAACTTAATAATGTTTAACTTTATAAATCACAATAATAAAGCATTGAATTACGATAATTTATACAAGCTGTTTAACTGTGTCAACTGATCCAGTTTGAATTTATTAAAATAATTAAGTATACATAATAACCAGCCAGTAAACCACTTGTCGGACATTACTCTATGCCAGGATTAATACATAAGCTAGCTTAAGTCTCTTTAGAAAAAATATATTTAGATACATATAAAAGTATATATTTCGGTATTATGTTGTCCTTAACTGAAAAGTCACGTTAATGATATTATCTCTGACATAATCTTTCCCTCTCATTTATGTGCATCGGAGTCATTATAAAATTCATTTAATTTTCATAATTTACAACCAAAGTACATTAAAATAATTTGTAGTAACATTATACGTAAAAAATTACTTAGACCATTTTTTCATAACATTTCTAAACCAATTCGTTCATCACATGTTAATTTCTCTCTATCGCTATGTATACAATGTACGTAAAAATAAAAATGTAAGCTACACCAATACAAAGGGTGCGTGTGGTACTAGCTTCTTTTGTGAAAAACACGCATCCAGCCACCGGTCAGAGACAAGCGCGGCACTCGCGTTCCTCGTGACGCCTTCCGAGTCGGTGGTACCCCTGCAGACCACGCGGGTGACCCCGGCGGCCGTCGCCTCGGCCACGGTCGCGCCGTACATACGCGCGCACAAAGCGTAAAACGGATTCTCCACAAATATTGTACATGGACGCAAAAATGAATACGGGCTTGCAGTGTTAAATAGCATCTCGTCCACTTGCAACATTTCCCGTTTAGTAAGGTAGATTGGAGGCTCCTGGAAGACATTTCAATTTAAAATTCATTTTATCAATATACGATTCCTTGACAATTCGAAATATATATTTTAAAGTAAATCAAAGCAACCAGCCTGTCAGACGTTTTACTAAAATAATGTTCACTTTTACTATTTATATACTGTATGTTTTATTTATGACCTGGTCCTGCTTGGCTTCGTTACAAATTTTACCCACAATGTTTCAGAGATTGTTATTCATTTTTGCCAGGCGCTTACATTTTATGTCATAAAATGAAATAGGATAACTGGAGCAGTTTAATAATTAACGTGTTAGTTATTTGCGGGTTTAAAATTATAGATTTATTTATTTATTCCATAACTTTAAAAAATATCCAATTTATTATTTACTATATGTACTTTCCTATCGACGCTCTCTTCATGTCGTGGGAACAGATCAGTTTCTGGATATAAAAAGTATCTTAGATTTTTGGCCGTATCGGGGCGGGCTAGAATACTCCCACGTCGTAAGAGGTGACAGAAGCCAGCCTGCTTGGTAGTAGGGCTTTGCGTAAAGATTATGTTATCGGTATTATTAAGTTATTAATATTGTTACTGGTATTATTATCTTTCCGGGAAGTCTGCCTGGCTAGCTACGACCGTCAATCTTACGTCAGCCGCCAAACGACTCGTGTTCCAGATGGGGTCCTGTACTTTCCAGTGCCTTCTTTCTTACTTTTTTTCTTGTCCGACAACTCATATAAGCTTTTGATGTTACTATTGTCCATGGGCGACGATGCCCACCTAACATCAGGTGGCTCGTTTACTCCTTAGTCAGCTATTTACATAAAAAGATACTAACCTATAACATAAATTACTTAGTTTACGCATTTAAAGTTTCAACTTAATACCATAATAACGCGTGATACCGCTTCAATCAGACAATCCAAAAGAAGTAAGCTTTGGCTCCTATATCGATAAAAAAGCCGACATACTCGCGTACATACATTACAATAGTCAAGTAATGTTTCATGTACATATTCGACCCCGTTACCGTTTGATTGTAAGTGTATAATCTACACTACTAAGTACAATGAGCATGTTGTTGTGCGGTTTGTTATGACATATTTAAGTAAGCAACGATACTAGATCCACTTTCCAATGGACGGAAACATGTAAGGCAAAATTATTATAACACGTGTAAGGTAATATTACGTTACACTGCTTTGATGGCCAGATACAGAACAGATATAAAAACTCACGGTACTCTCCATTTT
>DWPT01008645.1:0-10086 GCA_018251895.1 Agathymus mariae mariae
CCAGTACGCATGATAATTATAACACGAGATATTAAACCTTTTTTTTGCGTTCCTCTAATTTTGTCCACGAGTTTAATATTGATTTGAAGTTTTGCAAATTTTAGTACGTTCTCCCCCGACTTGCGGCAGTGTGATACACTACGCAGCGGACGGCTGGGTGCATCGGTGTGAGAGTCAGCCAGCCGCAACTTTTCTCATAATAAAACTCTGGAGCTTTAAATTAAAGGTTAATTACATAAATTACCAGACTCATCATTGCGAAAGTTGGAGTCTATCCGGTGCTTTTTGCAGTTTCGTTTAGGATTATGTTCTGCCTTTATGACGCCATCGTTGTAAAGGTGCTTCGCAGGTCTTTATTAGTTACAGTAAAGATTGTTTTGATTTTACGTGCTTAACGAAAGAATACAGATACTAGTTATATATTTGATGAGCATCAGTATAGGTAGCCCACCGATTTTCGATCTCAATTTTCATACTGGCCTTTATAAAGCCCAACGGCTGTAGTAACGGACCGGCGTTTATTGGCGTTACGGGATATCCCATCTCGGGGTCCGCATTCGTGACGTAAACGGAGCCGCCGATGTCGGATGCTGTGGCTCGTAAAAATAAACGGCCGGAGACCGACTTCATTTCGATCCGATATCGGCTCGATGTACAACGAAACGGTGGGATAAAAAAGGATTGGATAGGGCATTCCTTCCGAAGTAACTTTCATAGTCAACTTAATATTACCGTTCATTTCGATTGCTATTCTTATAAGCGTTACATGCGATCATCTTTGATGTCCAGTAGATTACAGTAGACAGAGAGTCTTTGATATTTGCTAGTACTAAGTATATTATGAAACACTTACGTTTGTAAATTCTAAGCGATCAACTGTATTACACACATTTAAACAATCTAGAAAGGCTAGTGACCGCTTGTGCCAGATTGTGATGATCACAGATCGCATGAATCGTTTATTCCCGATTTTGAACAAACGTTAAGCTTTGTCGGAGGCATTTCGGTGGAACAAGATCTTTAGATATTTTTATGAGTCTACGACTTCTTGTGAGTTTTTATATTGATAATGCTATACCTTAAGATGAAACGTTACCATATCCTCGTGAAAGAGATCCTCGACGTCACCGCGGGCTCGCGACCGGCGGACCTACGAGCCACGGAGTCAATCACGTCGAATGTTTCCAGTGACGATATCGCGCCGCGCTCGACAGCCGTTATTTCCTGTAAATTTAACTCGTAGCCACTTTTCTTCGTGCGACTGGCTGTTGGTTACAGAGATTAATGTATATTATGTGTCGCTAGTGTGAAGCGCTTAACTTGACTACTCGTGTCGGTCATAACTGATTGACAGAGTTGAACAACTGCACTCATGGGCGGTCGTTGGATGGTAAGTGTTAGGGATAATGCGTACGCGTTTTATTACAACACTAACAAATTACGTATAGACTTTCATTCCTTGAAAGTATAAATATGTCTATAACTGATTTAAAACTATTAGAAAAAAAAGAAGAATGTAAAAAGCTGAATGATCTTCTGCCTGTTAATGCGAGAGCTCATTATCGATTATGGGCTTTGGCAGACTTTTATGCGATAAATAGTTGTTTGTACTCTGTTCTTCGTTATTCGTAACGTCATGGTCTTCTGAAAATATGGGCGTACGAGCATGTTTATTTATTATGCTTATTATTACAGGTGGAAGCAAAGAGAACCATCTCTCGCGTTATGTATTAAAATTGTGGCAATTTTACTTTAAATGGTTATCCATTTAAAGTAGAAGTTTATTTCTTTAGAGATTTCAATCACAATAAAAGGTCGTTACGTAGAAATCCAATCCGAGACCTCTGGGTCCATCGCGTGACACAATTCAATGCGGACAAGTAGGAAGGGTTCGGATGTTTCACTAACCTCGTGAACCGAGAAATTGAGTCACCGACAACGGGCCCTCTTCTTGTAAGTAAAGTGGTTTGTATCGCGGATTGAATTGCCCCGACGGCCCGCCGCCGCCGCTTGGTAGAGCACGGGCCGCGAGTGCTGAGTTTCACAGCTTTTGTGAGTTGTATGCGAATGTGGTGTAAATCCATTTTATAATAACAATAATGATAAGACACAAGAAGATAGAATGATTGCTTCATTAAATTATTGTCGCAATAGACTTTTCTAATAAAATATATAAAGCAAATTTCGCATTCTCTTTGTATTAGCATACCATGGTGACGAACCAACGATCGCTGGGTTTCAGTGCGAACCATTGCCGTTAACTGTTATTTTGCACTAATGTATGTATCTACGCCAATCTGGTCAAGGTATTTAAAACTACTATGTACAAGGTGCTTATTGTCTTTTTTGTACTTAACCCAATTAAATTACACTGTAAATTCCAAAAAATTTATTACCATCATTTGCTGATTTTATCTGAAAGGTTCATCCATAGACCGTATCCAGTTGTGATCAGTATGATGTCTTTTTTAATACTTTAATATTTTTATTACCAATAATTATGTAGTCAAGTCTTGTGGACCGTCTACTTAGATGACGCGATTTAGAATCCTAAACGTATCATAGTGTTTTCTGCGTAATTTGTGTTGATGGATGAAAACATCATGAATCTTATATACCTCAGAGGATCTTAAAATGTTGTTCAAGACTCGCACACGAGGTCCGAACGCAGCAGTAATTGTTGTTCTGAATTTAGTAATTGTGTGATAAATATACTTATACATCATTATTATACACTTTATACCTAGTTTTGAAGTCCCTATCCAAGTGATAACAAGTACACACTAAGGTATCCTGCACTCCACTAGATCACCGATCGGAAAATAAACCAATTATAAAACAAAATGATAATGGGGGCGAAAAGCGATTGTTCGCTTTGGTGATTGGTTCTTTTTACCGTACTATTGTTAATTACTTGGCAAATAGTTTCCTTAGCCGCTTTCTATCACAGCAAACAACCAAGTCAAACAATAGAAAAGTCATAAAAATTGCATCAACAAAATATCAATATGAAACTCATAATATTCAGGTCTAATAAAAATTCAATTCTCGAAATGAAGTTCATTATCTAGGGAGGGTGACGGCGCGCTGCGTCGCGGCGGCGTCCGTAAAACTCACACGTAACCGATCGACATAGAGGCGTTAAATATACAAAAGAAAACGATATAAGCCGATATAGCTCGCTATTCGACTCGCATTTTTATGTCCGCACTCGTAAAAACGTTATAGCGTCAGGTACAAACATCATTGCGCGACTTTGCCATGCGGCGAGCGGGTGAGTAGCACGCTGATAACGGAACACGCCGACAAGGAACTGTGGGTAGCAAGTAGCAGGCAGCAGACAACGGGTATAGGTCAGCGAACAATCACAGACAAGCATATAAGAATATTTAGAGACTTTTTCGTGCATTATAATTTTAAATCCAAAATACAAACGTTTTCGTGTGTTTCGATTAACGATTGATCGTTGCTTATACCGTTCAAATTGATATGAATCTATTTAATTAAGACTGTATGTATGCACTAAACAGAGTAGTACTGAGATATAGGCGAACTTAATTATATAAGTATATGGGATATGCTCTGAAACGATCCTCGTAACTGACCAATCTGTAAGCAATATAGATTACTGTAACAGTAAAATGTGGCGCCATCTGTCATTGCACTTAACAAAGTCATCACAGCGCTGCACTTACAGTCAATTAGGAAAACTAAACAAAATAGTAGTAATAATGAGTGTTTACGTACCGAAACTTCTACATCATTTGCTCATTTACATGCGATTCAATTTGTCTCGAGTGTTGTTGTTGTGGTCGTGATCTTACCAACCGACTTATCGTTTCGCTTAACCCAAAACATAAGGCAATACCGCCCTGACAGATGGTCAAACTTAGATGTTGCGCAAATCTTATGTCAGGAAAGAGCTGCGCCAGTAGCGTGTTAATCCATCCAAACGCAGTTAGTGTGAACAGATCTTACAAGGGCCGATGTCAATAAAACTGAGGGTAAATATATAAGGCTTTTATTAGATCATATTGTTATATACCGCTGTTGTGAGATCAATAAAAATGCAATAAAACTTTAAAAATATTTCATAGGCAGTCTCGTTAACAGAAGTAGCTTGACATGTTAATTAAACCTATTCAAAAACAAAATGCAAGGAATTGGTATATGAGTGATTTCAATAATATTGATGTTCTTTTTTTATTCTGTTCGTTGCTTCTGTACGCCCTTGCTGAACTCCCTTCCCTAAATTATTCGTCAAACTGGTTTTCTATCCTCCTTTAAAATATAAGCAAAAGAACATTACCTGCATATCTGACTTTGTGTTCTCTTACTTACCTCAATCCATATCTACTTAATCTTGATAGCATGTAATTTATAAATAAAAAAGTAATATTAAAAATTATCGCTATAGCCTAGGTCGTAATAAATGAAATCCACTGAATTATCATGACTATAAGTGATTTGTATATACATGATAATTTAGAACAAAATGTCTTTCAAATGGTAAAATAATATTTTAAATAAGTACTTTGGTTTTGAAGGTAAACTTTTCCTAATTAACTCTTTATAATATTAATATAGATAATATTAAAAACTCGAATAACAACTACCAAAAAATGATTGTAAATATGAGTTAATAAAAGCTTATTTCGAGAATCATTCCCGCAATACGACGTTCTGCAAATATATGTGAATCGTTGCGTATGAAAAGTGATGTGAAGCACCTCTTCACCCGGCTCGTGATCATGCCGCCATGCCGTAAGCCTGGCAGGAATGCGCTGTGAAAACGTTAACGTTGGTATTTAGGATTCTGTATGCCCTATGATACATCAAAACCCTATCTATTGGATGGAAAAGTTTGTAGTTAGAAGTTCAAAGGTATTTACGAGTACAAATAGAGTTTGGTGTCCCAATAACTGCCACATACATATATTACTGTATATGTTTAATGAAATTAATACTGACGTTTGGGATTAACATTATGACGACATTGTGAACCAGGTGCTAGTGACTCCGCTTGCCGAACGAGTGTCCCCAGGTACGATTCCCGGCTAGGTAAATATTTAAGTGACAGGTAAATGTTTATATATTTTATAGTCTATAGGGCAGACGGGATACCTGATGGTAAGTGGTAATAGGCAACATCGGAGGAGTTGTCATTTGCAACAAAGGTCCTGGCGGAGAGTTTTTTTGACCCCTTTTTAGAAGATTTAGTATTAAAAGAATAAGTAGGCGTGAGTAAAAAACCGAACAGTTCCTCGGAGTACCTACCGTTGTAAAATCGGTAAAACAGACCAAGGGAATTTATGTTTCTCCTAAGGCTTAAAGATTTCAGGTTGTCTGTGGTTCGTGGGTTATTGACGACTCAGACTATGCGTTTTTGTATAGCGTCAAATGAACGGAGCTGGTATTTTGGCCTTTGCCCAACGTTGTGAGCAGCACTATGTATGAGGTCCGACTTTGGTTTTGTAAACGTTAGCAGGTGACACGAAGTGATGTAAGGCTTTTCCCTGTGCAGAAAGCCATTTAACATAGAGAGTTACCATCACTACCAGCTTAATTTAACTACCGCTCAGACAGCGGAAATCATATTGACGATTGCTGGTCAGCTAGTGATCCTCCAAATAGGAGTTGCTTATTAATAACTCAATCTTTCATCTACGAAAGCAGTGACGTTATCGTTATGGACCTGCAATTGGCCGGGTTATTAAGATCGCCTTTTCGGGGATACAATGATTAAGGATAGCCTTGAACGAAGTCGCTCTTACTGGTGTTATAGGGTTGGGAGAATAAGCGTGTTAAGACCGGAATCAACATGGAAGAGCATGTCTTCAATAGCACTGCTGGCGTACCATTCGTTCTAATCGATTTTTTGACGCCGAGAAATCGTAGAACTCGTTTGAAAGACTTTTGTCAAAAAATTATGTCATTTAATTACCTCTGAAAACTCCACAACAATTATTTGGAGGTGTGGTCTCGCTGTTGTAAAGAGTCAAGTTGCTGCTAAAGAGGGTACCGAGAATTTCAGCTTTTTGCCTTGCTGTATAAATCATGGAGTTATCCAGATTACGCTGTGATGGAAGATATTACCGAGAAAAGTTTCCTTCGATAGCCTTGGATAGCGACCAGAATTCACAACTTCTAGATGGGTAGTCAACCAGTCGCTAGCCAATTCTACCGATGGAATTGGCGCTTGCCATCTGCTGCTTTGCTGACCAGTTGACGGTATCCATACACATGTGCGCTGATGCTCAGGTTTGACAAGCAGTCTGCTTGCGATTCAATGTCGCAGTGCAGGATACATATCCGTCATATGTGCGTATGCCACCCGCAACGTAGGGAATCGTAGTGCAGGGGTGTGAGTGTGTGAAAGTTCAACGTTTTGAACGTTTAGGTTAAGTTAGAAAATAAAAAAAAATACGAGTACTCCAATATATATTTTTAATAAACTCTTATGAAACTTATCAATTTTGGTAAACATTACAAATTTATAAAAATGTACATATTTCAAAATTCCTTTTCACCAACGCCTAAATGAATTTTAAGTTTCTTCTCTTTAGCTTTAAATGTAAAATTTATTTACATTACGGAACCCAGATGCCACGGGAGACCGACTCGGTTTAGGTCGCTGTAATTATTAACATTATAAACGTAACTAACTGCACGCAATCTTTTCAATCTCACTATATAAAAATCTATAACCCTGTCTGTATATATTGGAAAGAATAGATATATCGTATTTTTAATAGTCACCTATAATGCCATTGTACTTCAGTACTATGGTGATGGCTGATAATATGTTAGTATTTAATTTGGGATGGGTAGTTCGAAGTGTGGGATAGGCAATGTCGCCCCAATCCGTGGAATAGCGTCAACGAAACCGCGTAACTGTCAGAACTTCGAAAGCACTTTCGCTGTTCGGAGTTAAATGATGCTTTGCCGCGGATGCTACTTGAGTTTGTAGCTAATTAATGACGTTATGTACAATGTCGATAAAAAATTGAATTGAACTAGAATCTGAACTGAAGTGAATTTGTGTTAAGCGTTGCATTTTTCCGTTGAACCTGCGCCATTTCACGCCATCGTCGGAACTTTTCGGTTGCGGCTTCAATGTTTCAAATTGTTTTTCAACTTTAAACTCCACATTTAGCGTAGCTCTTGGTTATTTAAAGAACAGGTTTTATGTTATTTTAACGAGACGCAATTAATGTTACCGCGATTTAAATATATTTTTTATATTATTATTTACAATTTAATTAATTATCTATTAAAATTGTGGCAATGGCGGTGGTGAAACTGAGGGTGCTGGTAGGGGTAATGGACCAACACTACCAAGTGGCTACAGATCCATTACATTTTATTGATAAACAGTATCAAAGTACTTCGAGTCATTGATACTAGCAACTAACCCACAATCACCGTGTCCTATCAATCACAATATCTACAATCTGTGCTGCAGCAGCGTGGAGAATGCTGCCGATTGTCTTATTCCTTGTAAAAGATCCGGGTTCAGCGTTGAGTTAATTAAAGACATTATGTTTGGTGTGACACATATTAACACTCTATCCGTTATCTAAGTAAGTAAATGTGAGAGTTTAAATGTTTACGTACTCGTAAGTAAAATAAACTGTTCCCAATGCAAAGTAGCTAAATTTGAAAATAATTTTTTTCACACACAAAATTTTCTATTAAGTTTTACAACTTAACATGTGAGAATTTTAACTCGTGCGCGCTCGCTACAAAAATATCACGGTATCACAGGTAAGATAAAGTAGCGCGCCTTATTAGGATCACCTACGGTGCACGGCGTACGGCGCACAACAAAACAAACATGGCTGCAATCTCATAAACATGGAAAGAAGCTAAATTTGCACTTTGCTGATAAAAATACTTTCAAAGTAACATCTATGTTATAAAACTTTAAACGCAGACAAGCGACGGGCTGGGACACAGAAGCACAGAAGAAGCACAGAAATTCGTGACTAACGAAGGCAACCATTAGAATGCCTAGAAGAAAGTATTTATACTGATATAAACGCGCGTGAGCACGTCACGACAATACCGCTAAAAAAATAATATCTGACGAATTACTGAGCAAACGTTAAATAATCCGCTGTACTGCATTGAAATTGTTTTATTAAAACGTTTGCGTCGCGACTATATTACAAACAAAGAAAAAATTATTGGAGGGTATAGAGCTATTGCATAAATTACAGAAATTCCAATTAGTTAATGTAAAAGAAAAGAAAATCCTTAATAATTAAGAAAAATATAATAAAAAAGTAACCCCAAATACCAAGCGTATTAAAGGTGGTAGCTCAGTTGACCTTTTACGCATGAGGAGCTTTAACCGATAAAAATAATGTTGAAATAAATTAATAACAATAGAAGCAGGAGCAGTTTGTTAGTCAATAATAATTTTGAGGTGTGAACTTTGACTAAACCTTAAGAATCTGCCGCTTTAAAATGAACACTGAAGATATTAGCAAATACTTTACATTCCGAGATCTGACTCTTTAGTTCTAATGACGCAAGGACCCGACGAGGTTAGTGCTCGAACCGAAGAAAGATTAAACGAGTCAGAAATTAAATGTAGACAGCTGTTCATTAAAATGTCGTAACCTTTTTACAACGTGATTATATTGCAAATAAGGTGAAAGATTTCTTATTAAAGATTAATACTAAATCGAATAATTCAACAATTAATTTCGAACCTCTGCATTTATTTTAACATTATAAAGAGAGAGAGAGGTACTATGACACCTATTTGAATAATTAACCATTTGACAAGTACGTTATTCCGGATAGACATATACTATATATCATGTATGTATATTTGTTTTAACCAAACCAAGTTGAGACGGGACGTTAGAAAATCATTTTACTCATAAAGGAACTCTTGACACGACCAAGTGAAACAACCAATCTCGTGAATACACCGTAATATAAAAATGGCGGGAATTGCACAGTTGGCTCATAAACTAGATTTGCACATGCAGGTCTTACGTGCCTTGAATCTTGAATATAGGGATTATAGTATTCGTAGTAGTACTCGTAGTAACATAATTCAAGTCTGTAAAATAGTACTTATTATCACTTCTGTGCCCTAGATGTGTAGAAATTTGATGCTCTTTCTGTACTGTAATAGAATTGCTGGTTACCCATGATCCCCTAAAATTCTGGAAAGCATTTGATTTCGAAGGATTCAAGCCTGCCAGTATGCTAAATTCAGTTTTTATGATCGAGATGTTCACAACTCATAACACGGGATACATGGTATCTTCAGCAGTACGTACAGTATGCAAATAATTTGGCTGTTATTCTAAAATTTGTTTATGAACTATTCACGGAGGTTGAATTTCAAAACGCTGCGTTTTTGTTGACAATAACAATCTATGGAAAAATGCAAAAGCAAAACAGTTTACTTAATTCAACGGACCGTCAGTGTACGCATGTTCTATGTAAAAATAAAAATTTGTAATTCAATTTTAAGTGTTCGACAATGCCACCTGGCGTTCCACGCGCCTCTCAACTACCCTGCGGAATATATTAACAAATTAGCGTTCGAGCACCCATTTGGGTATTGGAAATGTTGTGTTAGTCTCGTCGCAAAATATTAAAGTTCTCTTAAATTTTTTAATAAAATACACTCGATGATTGATTGGCAAATAGCTCTCATGTTGGCAAACTTTACATTATTTTGTACTCTGTTATTCGTCATAGTTATCGAAGGTAGATCGATTTGTACATTTTGCTGTCAAAGCAGTCACCCGGCCACCACATGTAAAAATTATACAAAGCTCAATTCTACCGATCACATACGGTCGATGCAAGACCTGGTCTTGGCACTTGGTCAGTTATAAATATTTATGGATTGCAGGGTACGCTCAAACAACACGAGAGTAATGCACGCTCGCCTGGTATTACAGTATCATAAAAATTATTATAATCGTTTGGCTCGAAATAATGCCTTCAAGTACTAGTGTTCCGTTTTTTTTATGACAATAGCCGACAAACGAGTAGACGAGCCACCTGATGGTAAGTGGTCATCGTCGCCCATGGACATCAGCAAGACCAAAG
>DWPT01008646.1:0-10085 GCA_018251895.1 Agathymus mariae mariae
TTAACTTTGTTTTTTCGACTTTCGCATTTTTAAAATAACGAAAAATAAGCAAAATACAAATTACTATACTTAATTGTCACAAATTTCCTTGATATTTTGTTTTACACGCACTTTTTTTTGCGTTCCTCTAATTTTGTCCATGAGTGTATTATAATTAGACATTGATAATTTTTCTACAACCGGTACTCTTTTTTTATTATGGATATTTTTTGTGTCACATTTTCCTTTATTCATCAAAGTTTAACACACTCCAAGGCGGTATAAACTATCAACAAGTTTAATTTTAATTACCAGCAGGTGACACCTCGTTGCCGGTCAGCTAACAAGCCATGAACTCACTTGTTGTTTGCTTATAACTTAAACACGTTGAGTTTTATATATATATATATATATATATATTTGTTCATTTACCCACCCGACAATTGATCTAAATCCGTACAGTATACCATAATATAGTAACTATTCCACAACTATTAACATTACATTATACAATATAACCTACATACATTCAATTTGCAGTAGTGTGGGGTTTTTTGATCAGACATCCCTTATATACTTTTATCAGGAATGGAACGCCATATTTGGGCACATTTTTGCATAGCTGATTATAATAATATGATAGTAACGCATGAGTTGAGCATATGTGGCGTGTGATAAAAAAAAATTATAAGTTTTTTTGACCTAGACTCCTTAATCCTGGTGGAGTAATTACATTGTATTTAAGTTCCACGGTATTTCTATCTACATATAAGTAGAGCAAAGTTGTTCTATCAAAATCTATTTACTGTAAAGCATCTATAATTTTTGCTTTCCCGCTCGGCGCTCAAAGCCCTCGATTTATCTTAACCCTGTTGTTCGAACACGAGGGATTCCCGCGAGGCCTGTTACCAAGCGCGGTCGCCGTTTTGATATTATTCGAATGAATGATCGATATGAATCGTGTTGTCTGTGTGTTTGTTTTACAACGTCGTCGTCGAGTATTATTAGCGGGATACCGCCGTCATATTAATATTTGTGCCCAGTAGGTACCATTCGATATGCCGCGTAAGTTACGTACCGCTACGACTACGGACACTAACGTAAGTGATGCTGAAAGCTCGAACGAAGATGTCGCGGGACCGACGCCGCCAGTGGTCATGTCTGGGGACCAGTTGTCTTCGTTTCTAGCCGCTTTTGCAAAGTTGCAGGCAGAGGCGATTCGTCAGCTGGGGGAGTCCTTCATGGCATCGCACACGGTGAGAGCGTCTCCGCAACCTACCTCGCACCTGTTGCACCTTGTTGTTTTACCTGTTGCACCGTCACCGACGCACACGACGTCGTTGGGAAATATGTCTAAGTGCACGGCGCGCTTCAACGGCCAAGGTCGCGGTCCACAAATCATGGAGGCCTTCGTTGACGCGGTGGAGGTCTACAAGGTGTGTGCGGCGGTTTCTAACGATCATGCACTGCGAGGGCTACCCGTGCTGCTCCAGGACGACGCTGGAGTGTTCGCATGTGAACATCGTTTTGTCGAAGGTGTCGGCGCGGCAGCAACGAGTGCCCGATAACTAGGTACCTATACCTACACGCATAGCAACAACACACGCCATCCTCGCCGCTAAGAATTCTTCGGGAACATCGGGACAGCGGACTGGCGCTCCATCGTCGCCGTCGCAATCTATCATACTCGTATATAACAGTAATGTTGTTGAGTTATAAAATGTAAAACTGAGTGAGCAATCTTCCGCGTCTTTAACTAATGATCCGATACTTCATATTGAGATCTATGATTGTCGTGGCACCGGGTTAGTTGACACAGCCGCTAAGCATAACGTCGCAGGATCTAGTTTGTACGCGTTGCTAAAAAACTAAATAATCCGTGCCGTAATAGCCACTTTAGTTAGCAGATGGGTTAGTTCGCGAGTCAAACTGGAAGGGCCAGTTATAACTACCACGTTTATAGTTTTACCTGATACTGAGCGCAATGATAAGCTGCTAGGTATTGATTTTCTACGTAAGGCACTTAACTTACCTGGTCACTCATGGTACGTGGCTGATAATCCTCATATTGTGCGTCCACTAATGTGCGAGTCGTCTCGAACTTATGTCGGCTGTGCTGCGGTCTGATGAGAGAATGACGCTGTCAGCATCGGAGAAGACCAGCCTCGCAGAGCTTCTTCAACAGTATGAAGATATTTTCAAAGAAGGGGGAGGGCACACGTTGATGTTTGTGGTAAATACCATGTGTCTGGCTTACGTCGCTATCACGCTAGACAGGGTTGAGTTATCTGAGCCGGTTGTCCTTAAGCGTCGTCCGCGTAAGATTCTTTCTTAGGGTTTCCTTATGTAAATGTTTTACGTATAACTTATGATCTGTTCTTTTTGATTTGATCAGGGATGTCTCCATCTCCTAATCAAAAGGGGGAGTATTTCTGTACATTAACGATATATGAGAAAAACAAATATTACAGGCCTTTATTGACCGATTTCTTTCTGGTTTTCACTAATGTACTGCAGTAAGCGTCACTTAATACTTAAAGTTTGTCTCATTGCAGTTTGTCTATAAATAAAAAAGTTATGATTGAATATATGTATTTCTAATTCACAGACCGGGAAACACCCAGAAAAATGTAGATGCTACTTTTCAGCATAAGGTAGTTTTTCCGAAGCGAAGCGAGGGCATTTGCTAGTTTAAATAAAAATCCATAGTTTAAGTAACAAATATACGACGTATCATATAAATGTCTTGTGATGCGTGCACAGATAGGAAGTCAGACAGATAAAAATTAAAGAAAATTAATATGTGTTGGCCTCTGTACATCGATAACAAAATTATAATTTTATTTAGTAAACTAGCAAATGTCTTCCCTTCGCTTCGGAAAGACTACCTTAAACATCTGTATTTTACTGGGTTTTTAGAAATACATATATTAATTCATAACTTTTTTATTTATGGGCGGATTGCAATGAAACAAACTTTAAGTATTAAGTGACGCTGCATACATTAATGAAAACCAGATCGTAATCGATTAAGCAGTTTCTGAGATTAGCGGGAACAAACGCACAGACGAACATTCTAACAACTATTGTTTTGTGTTCTATTGCGTTAATAAAGACCCTTAATAATGTTTCTTCTCGTATATCGTTCGTGTACAGAAAACGATCAGTGAGAATTTTATTATTTGTATAGATTACAATTAGAATGTTCCAAAAATATTGAATGTACAGAACGGGCCAAATAGCTTTTCTACCTTTTGAAAATTCTATTTTATGAAGGTGATTATGTCTCATAGAATATATATTTTGTTTTCTTTAAGAACATTAAAAAAATTTCAATTTATTTCTTACATATATAATTATCACCGTTATGTGATTTTCACAACCAAGATTCGAGTGAGTTATGTAAAATGTTGTCACATTTGGGCTGGTGCTGCCAAATGTCATCTATCTGCGTTGGACTCGATGAAGAGGCGTGCAAAGTGGATCATTGGTGACCTAGATCTGGTCGGAACCAATCTGCAAAGCCTTGAGCACAGGCGCAGAGTTGCCAGCCTCTCGGTCTTCTATAGGGTACATTTTGGAGTGTGCACAGGAATTGTTCGAATTAATTCCCCAATCACCGTTCTTCCACCGAACAACTCGACGAACGGCTGGTGGATATCCTTTCGTAGTGAACGTACCACCTGCACGGGCGACGCGGTTTGCGTCTTTGTTCATTATCCGCATTGCAAAGGACTGGAATAACTTGCCCGCGTCGGTGTTACCGGCTACTTACGATGTGCGAGTCTTCAAGAGGAGAATGAATAGGCTAATATAAGTTAGTGCGTTCAACATCTTAGACTTCATCACCACTTACCATCAGGTGAGATTGTTGTCAAGCATTAACATATGTAAAAAAAAAAAATTCTTTCCAAATAGAACTTTACAATTCTCGAACGCCAAACTATGATATCGCTAGAAAATTTTGTTTTTTGTTATTGTAATCAATCCTCACTGCACTAGGATGATATGTGTGCCTACATCAAGACAGTTAACAATTTGTAAAGAAATTAGTTTTATCGCGTAAAAAAAAGTTGCTTTGAATGTATCACAATTGGATGAGTAAAACAATGTTATAGTCTATTCGCTCACATCGTTCACTATCTATCCATAGATGATATTATATTGTTACACGTCGATGACAATTATTAATTAATTTTTTTGCAATGATTTCGAACTCTTGTACGGTGTGGCTCATATAAACATATATTTCTGGTAAACGAAGGTCATAATCAGGTTTGGAATTTGAGATAATCTGTTAATTTCAATGCAAGTGATATAGTGAAGGTACAAATTGGATGATTTGTCATAATTTATTTCTAAGGGTTTTCTGTGTGAGGTTTTTTTAGCAATATCATAGATTTTTGCACTATTTAACTGAATGATATATATATATATTTTTCCTTTAGCGTGTATCAAAATTGTATTTATATTGTATTTTGTTAGGTTTTTTTGTCTGAAGATACTTAAATATTAGGTGTTTCCGGGTCTTCTAGTTGGTATAGTGTCACATTCTTATTAACGTCTTTTATAAAGACGTTGTAAACACCACGGCTGTTTTTACAATTGCAGAATTATTTAAATGGAAGCACAATGTACATCTTGATGGTATATCACGAATCTCAGAGACCGATTGATATCGATATCATGACAATGTCAACAGACATGGTAATTTTATTAATAAATCGTTTAACCGTAATAGTTACTAGAGATGAAACGGATAGCTTTCTTTTCCGGATACCGGATATCAGGCCAACCACGTAAATAAAATGCTTCATGAAGTACAAACATCGCATTTTTTGTAATTCAGTATCCGCCCGGATTCACGTATATTAAATTTAAGCCGGACACCGGATAGTTACCGGATATCCGTATCATCTCTAATAATTACCATTACAATGATCTCGTACTCACTGACCAAAGTCACTGCTGATTCTGCAATGATACTATTATTATTATGATTCATACCCTTAGTGACCATTACTAATTGAAGTTACCAAACAATTGCCATTTACATATTTTAACTGTTTTGCACAAAATGTATAATGTCCGCGATGATGTATAACATCTTAAATTACCATTTATGTCTCAACAGACATTTCCTACAGTTAATAATAATTGTCATAACAATGGTCTTGCTACTGAATCAGCGATATTTTAATCTGTAAGATATGAGTACGACTATCACCAACCAATTACCAGTTTTAAGCATTCCAAAACAAACAACAACAAGCATACAAAAATAATAATAAAAAAAAACTTTACATTGTTCACTGCTTTATACACTTAATTTAATTATTGTCTATTATTGAGTATTCTTCAAAGTCACTATTAATCAGTCGATCTTGTACCTGGAGGTTCGTGTCCGAAGCAATACTTATAAACGGGGTCTTTATATGAGTTTTCATGGAGAACACTGTGCGAACTCGTTCGACACTTTGTCAAACACAATTCGTAGTCATCAGTCAGGGAATGAAACAACACGTTATCCTCGGCTGACAGCTTTGACAAAACTACTTGGAGAATGTCTCTCTGAAATACAAACACATTATTATGATATTAGAAGCGTAACATTTTACAATAATTTATTAATACAATTACAAACTATATGGTTTCCCTCGCTTGATTTATTCAACACGAGTACTAGCGGCCCGTCCCGACTTCTTTCGTGTTCAACAGTTCATTATTATACATATACACATGACATATAACCTATGTCGATCCGGAATAATGTACCTTACAAATGGTAGAAGACTTTTTTATATAGGTGCTATGGTTCTGGAGATTACTTTCCGCATAGGTATACATAAACTCACAAAATTCGCACTCTCTTTTAATTATAAATAAGAAATCCTTTACTTGAAATGTATGGAAAGCTGAAGCGGCACTAAAATTAAAACGATATGTGCTTCACATTTACAACTCAGCAATGAGTTCCCTGCTTCTTATTTGATCATTTTAATAGATGTCAACGGACGATACGGACCACTTAGCATTAATTAGACCATCTGCTCGTTTTTCTGCGAATGCAATAAAAAAAAATCAGAATTAGGAGATCAGCTTGACTCGAGAGCATTTGTATTTTGTACATTGAGAAGTCGGAAATTAGGTGTTCATTGATAAAGTTGCTTGGACCCTATGATTGACGCCGGTGACACACGGCGAGGGCTCACTTTATCGCATTAGTGGTTCCGGGACAAACGTAACGATCTTTTTAATTTTATTTACTTTCATTGCAATTTAACACTTTTAAGATGCGAAAATAAACTGTATCTTATTTTTAATATGACTTTTTTTTAGTATTCACGTCAGTTTTAAGTTTTATCATATTTTTTTATTGAACATCCTTATTAATAACAACCTACATAGTAAAACTTGTATTAGAAATGTAACTTTTTTGTTCATCGGTCTATTTATAATCATTTTATTAAGTTACTTTTTAAGTTAAGTTAATGTAAAGTAAAATTCCCCTCTAAAACTCTTTAATTTGCTTTTACACAAATTCAGGTTCATATTCCAGGAATTAAAGTTGCTACTTAACACTTTATAGTCATTTAGTACAGTTATAATTTGTCAAAAAGTTTTGAATACAGAAAAAAACATTTTCTGAACCTGCTGGTAGTTGGCAAACCAACATATGTATAAGACAACATTGGCCAGGTCTGGTAGCTATGGACATAAACTATTCAAAACTGTACCTTACTAGGATCTAAACAGCATGAAACACAGAACTCATATATTTTGCAGCAACAGTTTTGATTGCATGTGTTGCAGCTGTATCTTTTGTAGTCTGTGTCAGGGTTGCAACATCCAGTTTTTGCTATATCGCTCCTCTGACACACATAGCCTGTAACAGGAAAGAATTTGTTGTTTTTTATGGTGAACATTTATTACAGTCATAGAATCAAATAAGCTATCAGAGGCATCACAAAGACTTTGATGGTTCCCAGACTTGTCTTACTGAGAATCATATGCTTCATTGATGCATTTATTTTAATGATTTCAATCCATTCATCACCTTTAATTGACTCTTCTGGTTACAAACCACTTTATTAGGTTTGTTAAAGTTTCAATATTTGTAGTGGAAAAATACCTAGTACTGCTCAAGGAACGGGATATAGTCCAACTTTTACCTGAGCCTGGGAGCCAATTATTGTTGCTAAGTCATCACTGAGATTGGCTTGACATAATAAAATGTGATGCAATCAGCAAAATAACAACAGAATGTGCCATACAATGCCTAAGTGATGGAAATCAAATTAACAGAATGATCTGGTCTAACGAACAAGGCAGTGATATAACAGATGAGGGAATGTCTGAGTCCGGTTCAGAAATGTTAACTACATTTACAACTTTTGGGCCTTGTCAGAGGCTAACTGTCCAAATTTCCTGTACTGCTGTGAAGAGTTAACTTTGTGAGTATTGTCTCCTACTACTGTTACTATAGTTATAACAATAACAACTAAGATTAGTGAGTTCTCTTCAGTTTAAAAGGTTGGCTTACTGGTATATTTTCATCCTAGTATTGTTATTGAATTAACTGAAGTAATTATAATTATCAATATAACTATCTGTATTATTAGTAGCATAGTTCAAAGGGCCAAAAATCATCGAGGTAGAAACTCTTCAACAAGCTACAATGATAACCCAAAGAGGAGAAAGTGGCTGTGTACTGATTACAAAAACTGATAAATGATACAGAAAGTACTAGGTTAGACCTAGGGACCTAGGGATCAGTGTGGAGATCCAGCAGCAGACAAGAAAATTTAACATTGTAATCAATTTTTAAATAAATTTTTACCTTTATCATCAACAATAAATGATTTTCCTTGTAAAGAATTTCTACATATTTCATTGGTGTCATTATGTTCCTGTAGGGTCCTCCAAACAAATGGTTTTTGCTCCATTGATATATCTTGGTATACCATGCTTCGACTAGTTCCCTGCAAGTGATACTATAAGATATTAACTTTCTTACTGTACACTAGAATAGTGCCTACTTCTGTGACCAATATTTGTATTAAGTATAAATATTATTTATAGGCTCAAACAACATACCTGATAGGAAGTTATTATATAAACTGTACGATCACAGTAAAAAAGTTTTTTGTTACTCTCTACTGTAGACAGTACAACATTTTTCATTGGTAGATGATGAATAGTACACTGTAGTTGTTAGTGGGATACTTTGTGCAGTTTCAATTACCATTTGTGACAATTAAAACTAGGTAAGTATGAAAGTTTGTTGTTTAGTGATATTGTAAGGCAAATCAGAATCCACAACAATGTAATGACCATTTCATAAAAAGGTCATGTTGATGAAGTTATAACTAAAGAGAAAGATTACTCATGTTTAGTGTCTGCCTATAGACTGACGATAATTTGTATCTTTTACAAGTAATTTATATATGTGATATTAAATATTTGTCAAACTAAGTAAGCATTACAATTTCCCATATAGATCGACAAAAAATATTTCATATTAACCTCTTTTAGAAAACTGACGATGCAGTAGGTGAGTGAAGATGCAAATATTATACCCAGTACCAAACGTCTCCGGATAAACCGCAATAGAACAGCATACATTTTAAGACACTCTTGCTTACTCACTGTTTTACAGCAAAAGAAATAATGAAGTAACAACGGTACGCTGAATAATAACATTTTTGTATCGCATCCACAATTTCACATCATGGTTATGTACTTTCTCCGTCATAATTTGTAATTTTTATTATGAACTAAACCTTGTGAAATTATTTACTTATACATAATTTTCCGGCTTTTAGTAGAAATAGTATCACTTTTAAAATAAAATTTCATTAAAATGTTTTAAGTGGTAATAAGCTTGTCTTTATTCTTTGTGATACCTATTTATATTTATTGTAACCACAGACATAAACTCAAAAAGTCAAAGTCGAAACTGACAGTTTGTGTCAAATTCAAATTGTTAATTGTCATCACGGACTATTTAGAGTTCATTAGCATAGATACATATATACATATTCCATACAGTATATTATTATATTTGTCAGTTTGAACAGCTCTCTCTAAAATGAAATTCTTACATTACTACTATTACTATTAATGTTTTTTGTTGTACAACTAGATGGCGTTGTAATCGTCTGACTTAAGTTTGAACATCCAGAAGAAGTCTTGTAGAAGTATTACTATCTCATATAATATGAGACTTCAACAAGTAAAACTACAAGATAGCGTGGAATACCATGATGATAAGACAGTTATATATTTCCATTATTTTCAATCTCCAGAAAAAACCTTTGAAGAAAATCACCAATTGGAGCATTTGGTATGCTTAATATTGGAAATTCAGTCAGCAAGTCCATAATTGTTAGATACATGTTGTTCCTTAGGTTACATCGGCTGTACGAGCAGCGCGGTGCAGGAAAAGGGGGGTCGCACGCAAACCGGTACCACCAGCGTTGATGCGGACCCTCATCCCACCTACTGCAACGCTTACTCGCAAAAATATGCGGAAGCGCACGCGCTTTTTTATATTAATTTTGCATTTTGTATTAAGGGAAATTATATACATATCACAACTGGAGCTTGATACTCAGACATGTAATTTATCCAGTGAAACATTTTCTTCGTTCGTTTAAGTGTTAAATCTAACTGGTGAATTTAAAATGCGTATTAAATTACGTTCGGTTTAAAGAATCTTTATTTCTCATAAGACATACATAGTACATTGTCACTTATAATGAGAAACTTAAAATTGTATATTATTTTATGGTTATGTTCGGTGCATGTATTTGTGTGTGCATGTGTGAGCGCATGATTTGCATTTAATATTGTATTGCTATAGTACCTAATATTTTAGTCTATTGTATATAATTTATGTAACTCAAGAGGCAGAACCGGCACGTCTGTAACTTCATGGTCATCGAAAACTAAAAAAAAGTTTGGTGTAAAATCGTAGGTTTCCGACTACGCCCGACCGATGGCATAATCTTATCACTAATGGTAATGATTCCAAACGACGACTTCTGCACCTGGCAACATATAACACCAGGACACTGAGGACCGACGACAAGGTACAAGAGCTG
>DWPT01008647.1:0-10083 GCA_018251895.1 Agathymus mariae mariae
CTTATATCCTCATACATAATCTCAACCTCATCGTCGGGATGTGTCGAAGTTGGCGCATATACCTGTACAACCTTCAACGAATAGCGTTTGGATATTCTGAGTATATATACATATATATATATATATATATACTCTACGTATATACTGTGTTATTCACAAAACGTGGGTCTAGAGTATTTTAGTCGAGTGCGTCGACTAGACGACCTAGATTAGGGCTTAAGGTATTTGTATTGGCAAACAAATGGAGACAAGTACTCACAATCTGAGGGCCAGCTCTGATCTCTGGGCCGCCAAGCGGCCGCGCAGAACGGCCAATGAAAAAAAAATTATAAGATACTGCCAAACAACTGTCGCGTACACAAGTTTAATAATTTAGATTTTATGTTTTATTTTGTGCTTTATGATTTATATTATTTTGTGATGTCATGGTTTATTATTAAAATAAATCTAATGAGTAGGTTAAATTTAATTAATAGGTTAATCTTAAGTATATTGCCGAGAACAAGAAATGATAATTTGATAATAAAAAATATGTACGTGCAAAGTAACAACGCTTCCAAGAAAAGCTTCCCCTTAAAATCGTATATACGCCTAGCTAAGGTAAATAAGATTCCAATTCGTAACCAAACTTCAAAACCTTGAAAAATTATATGAGCGAGAATTCCGCACCGTTTCATAAGGGGAAGCTTGAATCGTGGCTAGGAAACGTGCAAAGATTGCTAAATAATTTCAACGGTTTATATAAAAAATAAAATACTTTATTTTCACAAATAATACAATACCTTAATAATTGGTTTTAGGGTTTTGTTTATTTGAAAAAAAAAAATGGAAATAGTGAGACGTAAACTGAGACGTATTAATCGTATGTTCACTTAACGTTTATTAAGATAACCGTACTCATTGTGGCTACTGGAAGTTATTATTGACTCTGTATAAGTAGCGCGCTTCTGTAAATATATAATATATATTATATGTATAGTTTCTTGTAAAATACTAGTATATTCTGTGTACGAACTAATTAAATAAACACGTGCCAGGAATCCTTATAGGATATTTGGGGATATTGTTGGTTTCATTATTTAGAGGTCGATCGCCATGTCACTCATATTTACATATTTTTACTAACAACAAATGGAAGGTACCTTTTTCCATATTTCATCAACGTAGTGCCAACAGTCCCCAATATAACTGTTGTGACAGATAAACATATAGGGAAACGCATATTTTGAAATACCTCATGTTTAGTTTAATAAATATAGTTTTTACTGGCGGAGTAAATGCTTGAAATCGTCGCCTAAATACGAGTATTTAACGATGATTTCTAATCAATTCGTAGTCTATAGATGTGTTTACGGCCAGCTGCCATGTATCCATGGTGACGGTAGCATTGTTTCTGTCTGTAATGAAAGTGATGACCGATGTCACCGATTAATTGCCGATTTATAAGGAATCAATAAACCCAGTTGTAAGGAATCTTAGGGACACATATCTTGGAGATTAAAATGAGTGTATGCTTTTAATATCCAACATACGTATCCATAAGACACAAGTCGTTGGACTATGAACGATAGCGTAGAACCAATGCCTAGCAGGTGATACCACAAACGGAGAATATTGGCTTATCGTTAAAGAATGTAAACTATTGGTCTATTTATATAGTAAAATATTCCTGATAATTCAGATCTCCCGTGTCTGTCTCAATCAATTGGAGAGTCGAGATATTCTCTTGATGATTTCATAGGCCTTAGAATCGCTAGAAAGTGGGTGGAGCTTCTGCCGCCTGTATAATAGGAATATTTTCCAAGTCCTGTTCACTTTTATACTGGCAGCTTACTTTTATACTCATATGAACCATCGTACAACAGTCACAATATCACCCGGTGTACAAACAATTGTTCAAAACTCAGTACTCATCTACTGTAAGGTTTGTGCAGAAGTGCTAATCACGTTTAAGTAAACTATGGAACGAACTGATTCTAGCAGTATTCATACGGTGCTACGATATGAGGATTTACAAGAGATAGGGCTTTTTTGCGATCAGCACTGCATTCGTCAAATTTACTATACCAGTTTGCGAAAATTACGTAAGAATTTGGTTGAAGTTATATTTATTTCAGATTGAAACGAGTTCAATGCAGCAGTTTCTTACTGCAGAGTACCTTATCTTCGGAGTTGCACAACTCTTTATGTATTGCTGGCATAGCAATGCAGTGTATTATGCGGTTAGTAAAAAAATATACGTAAAACAAGATGTAGATAATTCCAGGATTAATTAAATGGAGTGAAATTGGATAAACCTTAGACGACAATTACAAAATTGCAGAGTATGGACCTCAGGTTGGGCCCATACGAAAGTACTTGGTGGAGGCGCAGCCGGTTGCGCCAGAGAGAAATGAACATACTGATCGGGCAGTTCACCAATACCATTGTGTTTACCGCTGGACCTTTTACTAATCTTAATGTTGCCACGTTCATAAATGTAAGTAATCGTGAATTCATTTGTATCTTGTGTCATCGAGCACATCATACACTTTAACTACCAACAATTTCTTAAGTAAAACTCGTTTACTTACGAATCGAGAATAATTCAAACATTTTTCGTACGGAACGTAACGCTTGGTGGTCTGTTTACACAGTTTCCGCTATTTGCCAACTAGTTGCAGTTATTTTGTTATTAATAATACGTTTACACACTTACACTCCCGCACTAGGATTCCCTGTGTTACGGGTGGCGTGGACTTACACAAATGTGACATCACAAACACCCATGACCCGAGGCACATAAATGTCTGGCCCCGGCCGGGAATCGAACCCGGGACCCCCTCGCTCGACAGGCAAGGTCACTACCAACTGGGCTACCGGGTCGTCAAACTTAAATAATTAAACTGATAATAATTTAACGGCTGTAAAAAAATATCTGAGTGCCTTTTTCATTTACAACTTTTGTAATAATTAAATTGTTGATCTGTTTTTTTTTAATTGTCTGACGTTTTTAACAAAGTTACATTCACATTAGCCGTCTTAACCTTCAACTATTTATTTTTATTTTCAATTTGTTGGATACATGAGTGAATTTTTTTTAAAAGAGTGAGAGTGGTACCAATTTTTAACCTTTGCTTGAATAGCGCGTAAAGAACACGCACTTATTTTTATTTATTTATTTCGATATTTTCATCTAGCCACATGTATAATTATGTGAAGAAATAAGTATAATATATTCAATATTTTAGAGGTAATTGGCTTAGTGATCATATATGAGCAATAGTCGAAATAATGGTTTGAGCTACGAAAATCGTAAAGACTCCTTAAACTTTGAAATACTGTAGTCAGTCTTAAAATCAACTTAAAAAACGATTTATAAAGAATTCAAGTTTGAAACTAAAATAAAGAATGAATATTCTAACTTATTTGGTTTTCAGATTCTCAAAGGCGCATACAGCTACTACACGTTGCTGAGTCAGTCGCGAGCTTAAACAGTATTAGAATTTAAACTTTCCACGTTCAGTAGATCCTTTGCACTGTAGTAGCTTTTTGGTAGATTTTCTGACTAGGATCTTAATGCAACTGTTCATTTTGTTGGTCTGTAAAATAAATGTAATATATATTAAAGTTTTATTAACTAAAATGCCATGTCATTCAACCTAAAACGTTACCACGAGTTACGATGATGGTGTCCATTAAAAAGAAGTTGGAGTGTAAAATATTCCATCTTTAATATTCCAATATCACATCCATCCATATTCAATTTCCAAAAAATATTTGTTGTCAAAATTCAACTCCGTTATTATTTTGTTATTAGTATAGATAAACCTCTGTCGGGTAATGACTGTGTTCCCGTAAATAAATCAATCAGATTAATCCAGTACCTGTCCTCTTGATAGACATTAGAAGACGATGTCTCATTAGGCTTGGAGAAACACTCCGACGCTTGACTTTGATATGATAATCCATGCTATGCGCTGAAGTTAACGTTTATGGATGCTGTAGTGGGTATATTAGGATATATATCGATATGTGCCTGTGGAAATGTTTAAGATTAACTTATATATATGTTGTCACCCATACAAACATCGATGATGCCGTAAGTACAGAACGGCTGGTTCTTATATCCTACCTATCCCTTATTGCTGGTTACATTAACATAGCACAGTAAGTATAACTTCACATTTCAATAAATAAAGATACATACAATTCTACCCACGAGATTGATCTTTATTCCCAGGAATTTATTAACGATCAATTCCTGTTAGCTATTCATTACTTGCTGCTGGTTGAATATTATTTATTTGAATAATAATATATTTGTAACTACATTTCTGCGTTGCGATACACAACAAAGAAAGATAACAATATAATATAACTTTCACCCGTTATACTGCTACATTGTCTCGAGAATATATCGCTCACCAAAGATAAGTAAGGATAAGTAAGACAGATTATATGTAGAAACCGGCTGTAACTCGCTGGATCTCGCTTTTGACACAACCGTTGGAATAAAATTAAGAGTTTTATAGTCGCTATTAATAAATACAATACGGCTAGCTTTTTAAGTATTTTTCTAAGCATGTATAATTTTTGCAATGCTTCACCAATTATTATGATTTATTTGTATAAAATAAAATATGTATGTAATGTATGTACATTAACTTGTGTTTAGAAAAAGTTCAGTGCTGAAAGAATGTTTTAAGAGCTTAATCTAAATTGAAATTTAATGAAATGTGAGTGTCAGATACAAAATATCAAAATGCAAAATGGTATCTCAATTATGTTTCAAATTTATTTTTGTTTTAAACTCCTACCGAAGCATGTTGTCACGTTCCGTCACGTCGGTAACTTAATACACTTTGTCACTTCATAGCACGTGTTGTGTATAAAGCGGTTAGCGTATATATTATTAAATAATTAACATACATTTGGTAATCAGTAACCGTTTCGTAAAGATACGCCTGACAAGTATAAATAGCACCAGTATACAAAATAAATTGACTAAAATAGCTATTATTTTTATCAGGCGTTGTCCTAACTCATTTTATCCAAAATGATTCATTAGGGTTATTGAGTTTACTGCAGTTAAAAACAAAGTTTTTGGGATCTGCTCTTATGATGATATGAGAAGATCAAAATGGATTTTAGAATACCACAGTAATGAATATTTTCAAATAATGGTTACTGTAAAATTACTATAAAGAGATACTTTTTACGTTCAGACATATATCTTTCAGACGTATTCTTTTTCTTATTTGGTTTATTTGACTATTGATGATCATTAGTTATAACAAAAAATTTGCAAAATAAGTTTTTTGAGAGACTAAATTTTTTTTACATATAAATAGATGAAGAGAATACTTTGTGTTTGTTTGTCAACAGTATTTTTTTGTTTTGCTTAGTAGCTATTGATGAGCTGGAGTAGTATGAATAAAAAATTGGAAACACAATTATTCGACCACTAGGCGAACATTAGTACAACATGAATCGCTCATCGCTTACGGCTCGTTATGACAGTACGGCGCCTTCGCACTTTAGCTTAACGTCATGACTTTGTTGTTGTTGACACACTTCAGTCACGTTTTAAGTTTACCTCGCATTTGAATATTGTTTAAGGATAAACATTTTTAAGGTCACTATCAGTTAAGAAAAATTTGAAATAAATGATGCAATTATAACAACCCACCACCAGCGGGATCCAACTAGTATTGATCGTCCGGACGGAGAGAGAATTACCTATCACTAGGACCATAAGAGTCCGTCTCTAAATACCGACACGTTATAACATGTCGTATAAGACCACTTCAGGCGACCGACGTTCCGTTCCTTACTGGGCGGTCTGAAGACTACCGACGCTTTGCTCACTTTGCTAAAAGTTCTCCTAGCGTTAACAGCTCTGTAACTTTTCGTTCTCGTTGAAACAAACATAATAATATCCTGATTGTAATCTAATAAAAAATATTTATCTACTCGCGTTCATAGCTTAATGGGCCCTGAAATCGTCTGAGTTAAGCAACTGCGGGTTTGTTCGGTAATAGTGTCAGGTGGCCATTGGAACTCTTCTGTGCATCGGAAGGCACGTTTTTTTCCAAAAGAAGAGTTTATAAAACTTGAGTTGATCCTTACACCTAATTTTCACGCTCGATTTTGTTTGCGTCCGAGCAAGGAGAAAGGGCTACCATCCGAAGATGTGCGGAAGGGAGGTGGTGAATGCATACCTCAGGTGGTCTGAGGTTGGCTCAGGTGGTGTATAGTGGATAGACGTCTAGGACTATTGTATGATATTGTTTATTGTGAATCCCACATAACCAGCGCAGTCGGCTTCATTGGTATGGATGCGGCGCTGGTTATGCAGTCTCGCTCGAGCAGCATTGTTGAGTATATTTTATTACAAGGAAAGACTCATGTTCTGCAGTGAGAATAATGGGTCTTCGGGGGCCTAGTGGATTGATGGGTTAAAGCCATATCAATTGATCTGTATCTAATGTTGTTTTTAAATATGTAATTTATTTTTCATGTATGCTACTATTAATGTTTTTTGCATTACTTAGTAAACTGGGTAACTTTTGAATAACTTTAGATAGATGGACACTACGGTATGTTGCAGGACAACATGAATAGACCAGTATGTAACTACAGATAGTATAAACAAAATGCGTTTTCTGTGTGTCTACTTTAAGTAATATATTATGATACGGTTTCCTTGTAATGTAGGTTTTGTATTTTTTTATATAAAAGCTTTTAAATGTATAATAAGTTAATGCTTGACTACAATCCTACTTGATTGTAAGTAGGCAAGTACTATCAGCTTATTTAGCAGATTTCAACATAAAAAGCAAGCATCTATAAATGAATGCGTTTATAAAATGCAAATAAAAGGTAGTCATCAACAATCACAATATTATATAATATTAAATTTACTTTAAAAATATTTTTAACAGCCGTCCACACGTTGAGGTAGTTTAATTCTAAGCTTGAATTACACTTCTACATTACTGTATAAAAATCTAAATTATCACTCACACACACCCTGTACTAGGATTCCCTGTGTTCTGGGTGGCGTTGACACACACAATACGACATTACAAACACACAGAACCGGAGGCTAAACTAAAACTTACTAACCGTCATAAATATTTGCTTTAGCCGCCAATCAAACCCAACACTTGCTCAGTAGATTGCCTTGGATGATGCACTACCTGTAGAACTAACCTCACGTGTCGAGTCAGCAGTGCGACCGACGCAAAAAGAAGCCATGAACATAATATAGATTGCTTCATAAGGCTTTACTTTTCTAATAAATTACTGTATAATAATTAACAGATTCAAGAGCGCTTTGCTTAATACTCATAGCCATTAACTATTATAGTCATGTTATAATATTTTAATTAAAACAAGCTAAACGAGTAACATAAAATTGAAAACAAGACAAAAATAATACACACATCCACGCGTTGCGTTTATCTGTCATTTAGACGTCTGTCCCTGTGTATCTGTCTGAAATCGAACCCGGGATCATTAGCTCGGCAGGCTGGATCATAACGAATTAGGCTACAGGGTTGTCAATAATATCCAAACTATTTGACTAAAAAGATCATTCTATGAAATCAGGTCTTAGTTTCAAACGTGAAGGTAGTAAACGTGAAGTAGTATGGTCACCAGTAAAGCCATATTCGAGAAGTTGAAAAGATGAAAGAAGGGGGGTTAAAATTATATTACAGTGGATTCTAGAAGTAGGTCGATAAGTAAGGTTAGATTGGGTTTGGTTATTATTTTAACAAGCTGATTATAGGGGGAGGGCAGTAGGATAACTATGCAGGTAAAAACTATTCCACGAAGTACGAGCACCGTACGGTTTTATTTATTTATTCAAAGTTTATTGAGCCATATAAAAGCAAAGGAAAAAAAGGCGGACTTAATAGTAGAAGCATTCTTTCCCAGCCAACCTTAAGGTAGCGGGAAAACAGTCAAGGTGGTTAAATGAGAATAATATACATATATATAAAACAATAAACATACACAACAACGTACATACCTACCTAAACGGAAATGATAATGATAAATGATGAAAATTAATTAATACGAAATTATGATGCACTCACTACAGCTTTGATAACTTTCCTTTTAAATGTGTATTTACTGGGTAGTTGTCTTAGTCCTACGGCTAGAGCATTTCAGTCTAATCCAGTGGCTTGGACAGCGAACGAGTAAATAGAATAACCTGTACGGTGACGTGGGATGGACATAGTAAAAGTTTCATAACAACGAAGATGTCGATTATGAGGTTTTACTGTCCAGCAAACTTCCCTGGCTGTTGTTACTAAGAGTAAAGAAAATTGGTTTAGCTTAAGGATGGATTAATTCCTTATACTGTGCCTTGACAGTCTTACCATGAGTTTATGATTTTAATGGTCTCACTGTCGACTTCACAGTGATTTTGATATATGAATTGAAACATATATATTTTTTAAATTTTTCTGTCTATTTGTTACCGTACTGTTACCATAATGAATATATATCTGAATAGAAAATCTGTCATCCAAAAATTTAACTTGCTTCCGTGGTATAAAACATGGATTTAAGTACTTTTAGCAATTCTGTTAAGAGAAACATAAATATACTTTTGACTGTTTTTCTGCGGCTATTGTAATAAATGATTATGTTTCTTATTCATAGAACTAGCAAATTCGATCTTCAACACAATTACATGCAGCAGACATGAAATTTATGAAGTGCAAAAAAAAAAATAGCAATTGTTTCGGTTGGATTTGCTATTTGCAAATGTAAGGCGTACGTTTGAAGGAAAACAAGGGTGGAATACAAAGACATATAAATTTATATAAATATAATTTAATCTTGCAACAAAATTACAAAATTAAAAAAAAAAAAAAACATTATAAAGCAATAGATGTGCTGAGAGTGTGCATCATGGTGGTGTTAATCTATGTCCATTTAATTAAAAGAAATAATTTGACAGCCGTCTTGCCTATTCTGTACTAACCCATGCTGCGATCGTTGCATTTCAGCAAACGCCTAACGGTCTCCCTTCGAATGGTATTATGAGACAGCAGAATCCTGGATGGAATATTCCTTAACTTTTGCAGGCAATTCCGTTATTCCTGTTACTAAAAAAATGTTTTACCTGCTTCATATCTCTTAATTAAAAAGTTTTATAAAGTGCTTATTAATTTTTTTTACATGAAACGTTTCCGTAGGATAAAGTTACATGGAAATTTCTGAGAAGCGAGGCAATCATCGTACATTATTCATAATTATAATTAATTAACTTAGACACCTGAAACTTGAAGATTGTTTGTAACTGTAAGAAGTAAAAACTTCATTTATTAAGTTTACGCTTCCGTGTTTCGTGTTGCAAGTTAAGCAGTCTTGTTTAAAGAGAGCTGTTTTAGCGAACCAAGAACTTTTAACACTGCAGCTGACTTACTTTTCTATTTATTAGAAGAAGTGGAATGCCTGTTGCGGTTGCATCTTGCAAGGTTACGTGCGTACAAATTAACTATTTCTTGCTACTGTGAATGAAAATGTTTCTGTAAAACAAAAGTTATGTGCTGAAAATATGTGCTTAAGATCTCATAGAAGTACAAACTTTTACGATATTCCAATTTGAAAATAAAGCCAAGCTATGGAAATGTGGGAGTGAGTAGTTCCAAAAACCGGCGTCACATTGGTGATTTTGATTGTGAATATCTATTCGCGACTGTGATCCATCAGCATCAGGAGGTCCGTTTGCGTTTTTGTAAGCAATTTAGATTATAAAAGTAATAAATATACTTACGTTCAAACCTTAAGGTAAATAATCTGATATGTCAAATTGCATACAATAATATTACTGATAAATAGAAAAGACGACTAGAACTGATTTTTCCTACGTACAGTGTCACCGTCATCTAAGGCCGGTTCGATTCACTGTCCAGTAAAATTGAGTTTCACGCCAAAACAGTCTTCACTTCAAATAAGCTAATTTCAACCAAAATAATAGTAATTCAGATTATTAGAAACAGCAACATGTGTAATCAATTAAAATGCATAACCTGCTATAATCACTGATGCTTTGATGTAATTATTTTGATCTCTGCT
>DWPT01008648.1:0-10083 GCA_018251895.1 Agathymus mariae mariae
CTTCTCATTTCCTGGCCGAGAACGCATAAGTGATACCTTTGATCTTGCTAATGTCCATGGGCGACGATGACCACTTACCATCAGGTGGCTAGTCTGCTCGTTTGTCGGCTATTATCATAAAAAAAACGTTAGTTATGTAATGAATTGTGAATATTGTTATGTAATTGTTTATTATATTTAAACTGGTTATTCTGTATTTTCAATAATTTTTATGCAGGTAAGTTATATTTAATATTATACGAGCTTGTAAAACGTTTGTATCGCTATACTAGGCTGGCTTTTTAATCAGGATGTATTTTGTAAATTTGATGTACAATCACAGGCAAGGATTGCCAATAAATCACCCTTAAGCCGGAAATCGGTGCTGCGAATGAAACTGGGTATTGCAAAGTTGATTATTGCCCACGTTAGTTATTCCCTTTGCGACCCAGAAATGAAAGCTCGTAGGTAATCAAAACTGTATGACAGACTTTCGCTGATCTATTATTATGTATAATTACTGTGAGTTTTTGATCGAAATTATTATTTCATATGATGTTAACATTATTTGATATTTGATCTATTGGGTTCCATTTATTTTTGAATAAAAGTCGACTGTCTTTAATCGTGGTGCACTCTTCTGAAGAATACACGAGGTAATCACGCTACCTTCATCCCAATAAATAAATAAATAATATTTTACACACTCGTACCTTCGCTTTAGGTTTTCCCGTGTTGACGATGGCATGTATATACACAAATATAACATCACAAACATCCATGACCCACATTAGAAACGTTACACCACCAAAAAGGAATCAAACTCGGGATCCCTCAGTCATTAGGTTTCTACCAACTGGGCTACGAGCTCGTGAAATATTGGAGGTTGGTTGGATTTTGTATTCCGAAAATAAATGCGCAAGTCGACAATGACTAGTCTGCAGCTACCACCCTTCTTATAAAATCAACCGGGTAATATTTTGATTAGCTTCGTATCCAAAATTTGATAACCTTGGTTGGCAAAGCGTTGTTGATGTTACAAGTAGGAACATGTATGGTTATGGTTATCCATTTGTAGTACCGTCAGCTCCTTTGACAGCTATTGGCATGAAGTAAATTGTCAGTCAAAACTTACTGAATTTTAGTTTTAATTTAGACATTTAACTGTTGATTATTAAATATTTTTTTTCTAATAAACAACAACCGAAAATTTTATGTTGAGTCATATATTAATCCACCCTTCCGGTAATAAATCCACACTTTTGTCAAAGGCAGCATAATTAGAAATTATAATGATAATTAATAATCACGTATTTTCTGTACTACGCGAATTCAAACTATACTATACGAAAATGGAAATGTATTGCATTTCACAACAAAGAATGTCAGCAACTCGTGCAACATACATACAGGGCACATGTAATAAGCGTTCACAACAAAACAGGACTGCAGAAGAGATGTTTACCTGATATGACAAAAAATTTAATATGAAATGCGAGCTCATGAAGCTTGTACAAGTGCTACGCCGGTACAAAAAAGAACCACGTTTCTATGATGAGTTACTTTGGTAGCAATATAAATATTAAGATTCTATAAAAATCGCTTCGTGTAAATAAGTCACTCATATTAATTTAATATTATGTAATTTTGATCAGAATTATTGTTTTTATTTTAAATATAACTTGTGTGATTCATGAGAAAGATTTTAATGTATGGGATAAATACGTATTTTTTCCAAAATTTGATTTTGTGAAAACGTGATTTTGTTTTCTAACAGAAGACCAGGTCGGTGCGTTAGTAGAAGTTGTAGAACCAGGTGCGTTGGCAGATTTTCACGAACTTTATAATAAATTAAACAGCAT
This sequence comes from Agathymus mariae mariae, assembly GCA_018251895.1. Taxonomy (NCBI): domain Eukaryota; kingdom Metazoa; phylum Arthropoda; class Insecta; order Lepidoptera; family Hesperiidae; genus Agathymus; species Agathymus mariae. The sequence goes on from DWPT01008648.1 coordinate 1,842, forward strand.
TAGAGTGACTTATAGGAAAATAAATTGAGTTCAAAAGTATATGCTATTAATTACTGGTAGTCTGAAAAGGTAAGAAATTGTAAAAATTCACGATAATTACTTCAGTTGTGATTATATAATTAACGTGACCAAGTCGTCAGCTGGGCCCTTTGAACCGAATTAATTATTTAAGAATCGAGTTATTTTATTTATCTTGAACTACTGTTGCGGTTACAATTACGTTGATATTGAAGCGTTTGAGTTTCATATAATTACTGGAAAATAGTCATCAAGATGGAATTCTTAATTTAGTACATAAGATAATGAGAGATATGTAAGCTAAGAATCATTTACATTATTTACAGAATATTTAAATATACAACAAAGCTTCGAAAGTGCATATCAACAACATTTTTCAAAGTTTTAACATTATAAAAAAAAACTAGGCGTTCAGGCCCGCTTCGCTGAACGTAAACTCAGTAATAACTATAACTCAGTCATAAATAATTAATAACTATATATATTAAACAAATTTACATACAGTTATACACAAAAATATATCAGGAAGAAAAACTATATTAATTTGTCTTTAGCTTCTTCAATTTGTTACTCATAAGAATCTAGAAACTTGAACGCTGAAAGTAATTAACGCTTTTAAAATCGTAGATTCTCTTCAAAAAATGTCCAGGTAAAAAAAATTGCAACGTTAACACAAATAGTCTTGTAACAATTTTCCGAAAAGAAAAAAAAGAAAAAACTGTTATTTATTTAAAGGTTAATTTATCCCATATGTATAATCTTTAATATTAGCATATCAGCATTTGAACAAGTACAGCAAGACTATTTTATTAAAAAACCACCAGCAACGATTGTATTCATTGGCAGAAAATAAGGATTAATTACATGAAGTAAAATAAAAAAAAGGATTACAAAATGTATGAAAAAGGTAAAAGTCTAAAACCATTTTCGAATAATTCTTAGTCAAATGTTTGATGTCCGCATGCTGATAACTTCAAGTTCTGAGCTTAAGTATGTATTTTATATTTTGAGATTTGTCATGTCTATATATCATATATTACAAGAACAATAATTGGTAAAAAGCTAATTGTAAGATTACTCTGAAATACTCACTATGTGTTCATTAGTAATACAAGGACGGTACGGCAAGAACAATTCAATCTATTTAATTTTATCTTAGTAACATGCTCAGTCACATTTAACAACGTCCGGCACATCCGGTTTACAGGTATTCGGCTCCTGACTTTTATATAACTCCACCAACTTTTGCTATTATGAACTCGACAAAACTGTATGTTCTTAAAGAAGGGGAAGCGTTTTTAGAAATGAAAGGGAACCGTTTTTAGGAAAAATGAAAGATTTATTCGAATCCCACAGACATTGTTTCTTGTGAAATGCGAGTGTCCTGAGTGTTTATAATGCCACAGAGTAAAAATTTTATACAGTCTATCGTTGTACACGTAAAAAAAATTTATGCCGTTAGGTTACTTCAGCATGGTATTGCATAGCATAAATTATAACAAAATAAACAAGAAGAGCTCATAACCCGGTTTGTGATTATTGTACGTGACAGAGTAAGTCAAGTAACCGCAAGCGAGAACTGTAGTTCGCCGATGATACTAGTGGCAACATTTCTTGAGCTCGTCCGTGATCTGGAGTGAATGGTAAGCCGTACAGATTATTACAATTAGATGGCAGTCATTAGGCAATAAAACCTCCTGCTGTTCAGTTCACCATTAACATCTCCACTAATCCACAGCGGAGTATCAACCCTTTTAGACCTTCGCCGCTATGAGGTTGACATCCTCGGCCTGCAATGAACGGTACGGGGATACCGGCCATAAATTTGTTGGCCGACTATATAAAAATGTTTTTTGGGCTGTAAACTATATGGTATCGTGTACATGATATATATGCAAGTCTCGGTGGTGTACTACAATTTTATCTTCTCTCATACAGAACCTATGCTGTGGGACAATACCGGGTTTTAATATTAACGAAATCGGTCCAACTATTTAGTGTTATTCGCTGTTTGCGTTTAAAATGCCAATAACGCGAGTCGCGAAAGTTACTTTATCCAAATATTTTAAGTACGTATAAGGAAAGGATGTTCTGCTGCCAATGAAGATTTATGTAGTCTTGGCTTTTAAAGCGTATCCTTTGGGATGTAGCGTAGGCTGAAAACACACAATCGAACAGAAATAATTCCTTTTTGTGCTGTTATTTAACATTTCAATTTTATGCTTAGGCAAATAAAATTTTGTGGTGTATATTTTGGTAAATACTCACCAGAGCGATTTTATGTGTGCAGATGATGGCTTCATATACGAATATAAAATTAATTCAAAATTATTCATAGTGACACTAATATACTTCTGAACACCTTCCATGCCAGCTAATTCTGTATAAAGTCTTATTGTAGTACACATTGTTGTGTTAATTACAGTTAAGACACGACCATTCATTGGTCAATACAATAGGTCACAATTATCAACCCGAAGCATGTAGGTAATTCAATAATCACAACGTTATTAACCACTTCATATTGCCATTAACATCACTTGTATTTGTACATGTTCACGAGCTAATCTGTGACGTAATGATGTTCGAGATTACATTACGATTGTTGTCATCGTGGTACAAGATGTATATTATCCTGTATAAAAGTCAATGCAAAGATGTCTTAATGCAATATTTAACAATGTAAATAATAAATAACGTGCTTTTTTATGTTTTCGTTTAATAGGGTAGTGAAAGTAAATCTCATTTTCAGAGAAACTTACTTCTATGAAGTAGTTTTGGTTTCGTATGTTCGAATAACCTTGCCTTCGAATATTCAATTCAAACACAAAACTTGCTTCACCTATTTGATTTTCCATTTAACATATACCGCAGCAGATATATGGTACAGTTGGCTCAATAATTAAGGGTATTAAATCAGAGAATAATGTGAACATATTTGCATAATTGACACTCGAAGTGTATTTGTACACAAACTTCATAAGAGACCATAAAGATTATTAAAATCTTATTTAAGTTATTGTAAGTATTATGTAATTTATACCGCCGATAACATAAATCGGTTTTATCGCTTAGAAGTTTTTTTGGCCTTGAGTGTTGTCAAGACCCATCCCGAACGCTGTAAGAAATAATTTACATACGATTTAACTTTGTAGAAGTCTCCTATTCACAGTAAAGTGGTTTGAAAAGATATAGACTGATTTTGATTTTATAGTTAAAATTATGAGTATGATGATTAAAGATGTCAATACATGTCCAAGCTAAGTTAATAAATAGTTAGTGCCAATAAAGTCCGAACATGACGCGGTACAACTCACATGAAGTGGCAGAAACTATTAAACTGTAGATCGAAATGTCGAGTGACCTCCCCTCAGATTGTGCTAATTATACGGCTAGTGTAAAAATAATTTAATATATTTATTCGTGAATTATAAAAAAGTTAATAATTTTTTTACATATATATACATATATTTAAATCATGATACTTTCTGATTTTCAAATAATGAGGTTATTCTTTGTCTCCCTCTTTCTGTCTTTATGATTTAATATAGTATAACTGTTTCAAATTACAACTTTTACAGTAACAGCAAGTACACTAAAAATAATATTCACTTATTAAGTTTGTCTATTTAATATCTCATATAATGAGGTACATTATACACAAGAACAAATAGCAAACTTGATGCTAAAAGCAATCTCTGTCAGTCAACGTTAGGTTAATTAGTCAATGCCCTAAGGCAGTAATAACAATGAAGAATTTGTCTGTCTAGTTCAAAACTTTCAATAGAACGTTAAATATTGTAAAAATCGTTTTGCTCGTGTGAATTTTTTTTCTGCTGAAAGAAATTAGATATACCGTGTTTGTAGGTATGGCAGGTGTCCCGAAGAGATTAAGGCTTTAATTGGAGCAGCCTAAGCCTAGCCGCTATTTATCACGGATGAATATAATTCAAGCCTTCATTACTTATGCCTCTAGTCTTTTACAGTGTTTGTACAGTAATTTACACCTAGAAAATATTTTAAGATAATATATATTATCGGTTTTAAATTATTCTTCTTCTTAGTCGTTCCGCTGTTGGCAGAGCGGTCGTGGTCGTCATTATAGGGTTGAGGTGGCCAGCTTGACTATTCGCCATTCTTCTCGATGAACTGCATTTTTCGTTCATAGATGTAGTGTAGTGGTTCATCGCATTTTTTATTTGATCGGTCCACCTCATTGATGACCTGCCGCGTCCTCTGGTGCCTTCAACTTTTCCTTGGACACCTAATCGTTTAAATAACACTATCTTGTAATAAAATAAATGTAATCTTATAGTAAATCTCATATCTTGTAATAGATCTCCCTGCGTTACGGGTGGCATGGATATAGACAAATATGAAGCCAGATAATTAATTTATAATAAGCATATATCTTTTTATTAAGTTCAAATCACCTTAGTATGATTAAAGGATTGTATTTAATTATTAAAACTTAATAAGTATCTGATTCTTAAGTTATTGCACCTGCTAATTTAATATCAGCATAATTATTTTCTTTTTTTATAATCAGAGCAGTACCACTTCAAATTGTTTCTGTTCCACCATATGTAAATTGAACTTCGTTAACATATTAATAATAGTTAAGAAATAACAGTCTGATATTTTGAAACTTATTTAAGACAAAAAAGCAGAAAATCAGATAAAAATAATGTTTCAAAAAATTATTGGTTACGGCATAAAATTAAAATTAATTACATTTTACGACTTACTAAAGTTTTAGCCTATTTACTTGAAGTTTAGTCTATGTTTCGACCACAAGCGATCGCTGAGTGATATTATGTCACTATGTTAATATTTTGAATAGTTTATAACTTTCAATGTGACCAAAAGGGAATTAGTACATTTAGGTACCGGTAGATTTAGGTGATTCAACTCCCAACTTACGACAAATTAACGAAATCAGATTTCAACATGAATTTTTTAATCTAATGTTGATCATAAATATTGATGGGGTCCTCTGGATAAGGTGACATTTTGTGATGATGAAATGCCAAAAAGTCAAGATATATCGAGAGATATCAATTTGTTATTTATGACATCGCCATACATGAAGTTTAGTCTATCAATATAATAAACTTCAAACAAAACGTAAATTGTTTGGATTTCCAGATTATTTAAAATTTATTACTCAATTTTTTTATACTCAATTACTTGTTGAAAAAACAGTCAAACCTGTATACTATTCATGGAGTATTAGTATTTCGGGGAGGAAATAGAACTACACGCATACACTGACCTGTTCTAGATATGAAGAAGTACTTTGATGCCAGATTTAGGTCATGTCGATTGCTACATTTTTTCATGCAGTCCAGCTCAGTAACCAAAATCATATTAACACTTATTCTACACCGGATATCTTTTTGCTACGTTCATAACTTGTATCTGTTCGATTTTTCTTTTATATTAATGAATGTTAGATTACTCACTCCTGTTTGTATAACACGCTGTACTTCTTTCTACTCCTAGTTTTTATTTAAGATCAGATATTTACTACAATAAAAAACTTGATATTTTAATTAATACTTACATTTAAACTGGGTTGATTTTAAGTTTAAAATTTATTAACTCAGAAAATAAAAATAAAAATATTTGATGTTTTTTATTTCTTACTAAACAAAACAGTTGGAATTTTATATGAGACACAGTATCTACGTTTCTTATATTCGACTGCCTGTTAAGTTGTGATAATGTTGAGTACGTAGTTTTTCAACGATACCATAGATGGCGCAGAATGTTTAAGATTCAACTTTTGCTTTTACTGTGTTAATAAAATAAATTTATCATGTCATTCCCTGTAAGTTTAAACAAATGTATTTGTACATGAATGGATGATTAAAAATATTTTATAAACGATTGAAAATTTGAACAAGATATATAATATAAATTTATTTATGGAGAGTGTAAACTAATAGTAGAAATTTAAAAATATTAGTTTAATTTTGATTATAAAACAAATGTTCTTTATTTTTGTTGCAGAAGTTCCCGTTACACAAATTATTCGGATCCAAATAATCTAAAAATGGTAAGTATTTGTCAGCAATACACAATTTTTTTATGTAATTATAAAAAGCGAATACCTATAACTTTTAAACTAATTTTCAGAAAAAAAAAATGTTTTAATTATTGCACAATTCGATAATTTCACTATTATGGATCAAATTCTGGGAAGAAATAACTTGCAGTAAACCATAGAGGAAAGAAAATATTTAATTAATAATTAATATTTTTCTAATTTTTCTTCCATTCATTATATCTCACCAAGCTACATACTTGGAATTTATTGAGGTGTGGCAAAAAAATAACACATTCGTATTTCACATTCTAACATATTCGTATTTCACTTGCATCAGTACAGTCAAGTTTATATCTTTTCGTGTTGAAGAGTTTCCGCTCCCAATATAATATTCAACAGTGATCTATAAAGATCCACTTAACTAAGTATACTACCAAGTACCTTACGTTAGGTAAACCATTCGAAGACCCTTTTTTCAAAAGGTGAAATGTATCCTTAAGGCTGATTCCGTTGGTTCCAGACGACCTATTGAGCTGAAATAGTAAACGTAATAATATTTAAATTAAAAAACAAACAATCACACACACTTTTGCACTTGGATTCCCTGTCTTGCGGGCATGGACATACACAAAGACTCATCATGATAAATGAGTCAAGGCTGTTAAAAAGTCATTGAATCTAAAAATGTTCCTAAAGCAGCAGCAAGAGCAGCAGATCTACCTAAAGCGGTGACGGACACGGAGACAAATAGAAATAAATATTTTTTTATGACCTATCTATATTAAATTTTCAACAAATATAAAATATACAGAATCGATCTCGTTGAGTACTTTTATTTTTTAAATATTTCACATCATAAATGTATTTTTAATTAAATTGCGTAAAATAAAGTAATTCTTACAATGTCATGACAGATTACAGTTGTATTGGTACAATAAACTACAAATAAAACAAACTTAAATTGCTGTTTTTTGCCTTGTTGTATCCAAGTTACTTCATTTAAGTTTCAAATTAATGTCTCCCGGACAGCCTTAATTAGCATTTACTTTTTGCTCTCCACATTTACTCCAGTTCTGAGGCTTATTATAATTTGTTTATTTAACATTTATCGGCCACAATAAAACATATTGCTGTAGAAATGACGAGCTTAATGCATAACGCATTCGGTACCATTAAGACGGTAAAGGTCGATTAATTTAAAGCCATTGAGCCAAAAAGACAGAACGCGAAGAATGGGTTATAAAGCCTATAAATATAAATGCACTAACGGATCCGACAGACGTTGTCTTGTACACACGTCTTTAATTCGAAAATTACCAGTGGAAAATTTATATTTTCCAGTGGACCAAATTGTGAATCTAAACCATTCTCAAATCCCCTTGAACACACAAAAAATTTCATCAAAATCGGTCCAGTCGTTTAGGAAGAGTTCAGTGACATACACACACACACACACACACACACACAAGAAATATATATATATATATATATATGTATAACAATACATACTTACATAATTGACATCCGAAATTATACTTGTAGTGATGCTGAGAACAGTCTAGAAGGTGAGCTTTTAAACCTTTTTAAAAGTGAATTTACCAGCAGGCTCTCTGATTTTATGCAAAAAATTGAAATATCACCAGTTCAGTGCAGCGGGTGACAAGACTCAGTAGAATGTGCCGAGTACAGCGGCCACCAATTATATCGGCTATTGTCTGCCGTAACACCAAGACTTAAAAACCTGAGTTTACTTTGTTCGGGTTGAACAATATATATATATATAGCCCAAGGCCACCCGGTATAATGTACCTCTCAAATGGTAAAATATATTTTCAAATAGGTGCCAATGTTCCGGAGATATACACAATTTCGTTTTATAATATTAGTAGGTGTAGAGATTAACAGTGATTTATGTATCCCATATGTGGAATGCGGTATTGCAAAATTGCTTTTTGTCCTATTTGCAAAATGTCCCATGTCGAAGTTTATCCCATGCATACCAACTATAGAAAACAAATAAAAAACAATGTGTCTTTAGATGGATCTTAGGGGGCTATTTTACTTCATTGGATCCATTCCACAAACTGTTTAGTAATAATAGGTTCACTGTTACTTTTGGAGTTTCTTTAAAGGGTCTCGGAGAAAAATATTTTGATTGTACTTTTTTGTACG
>DWPT01008649.1:0-10082 GCA_018251895.1 Agathymus mariae mariae
ATCCGGTTAAAAAATATTAATATATCCGTATCCTTATCCGAATCCGAAATTTCATATCCATAACATCCCTAATTTGAATCAGAAAAATATTTTTATCATATTAAATTTAATGATTTTAAAATTTATCTTAAGTAAGTACAGTATAAATTGTGCATTTAGCAGCTGGAATTGGGCTGTGAAATATAATGTATAATAACTACCCCCTTACTATGGTGTTTGAATACCCTACAAAATATGACGTGGAGAGCAACGTTACCCCGCTACCATTACCGCTGGACGGTACCAATGTTACCGTACACTCGGCCAACGCCCGTGAGTCGGTCACGCTCACCGTTCAGGTACCACTTTACTTTTAAGTATTTCTTAGAATTATTATTAGTTGTGGCCTACTGAGACTGACGTGACATATACATATATTTACTTTAATATATGTATTTACATACACACAAAACATTATATACATCATATTACATTTACTTTGTATGTATATTCATTTTTAATTACCCTAAAATTATATTCATGTGAATAAATAAATAAACATCGCATATCACGCCCACCAAATCGGGTATCCTGATTTCCTGGCATGGAGAAATATTTTCAGAACCAGGACCGAGACTTCTAGTTCCGGTACATCCGGGACTTTGTTCTTTCGGCTAGTTTCAGTTACAAAATCGCTGCTAATTGATAAAATAACTTCAACAGTGTCCAAATTATTATTCAACATATATTATATTACCTAAAATTGCGTAACATCGCATCGTTTGAGTTCAGCTCAAACTCGCCCCACTGGGATGTATTGACTTAATTTACTATGTCAATAGTTATTTCAATAGCCCAAACAGTTCCAAAATTATGGAGATCGGGCTGAACATTAGTTCATCATTAGATAAACCTTGCCTTCCTAAATCACAATCGATTTTGAATAAGAAGATATTTGAATAAAGTATTTTTTTTGTTAATTACATCATAAACAGGAGTATAGTAGTTAAGTATTGCCCACACACTCACCAACAGCTTATAAATAACCGGCAGTAGGTACACTAAAATAACGCACAACAATATAATCACAAAGAGGGAGAGACAAACATATCGAAACACAAATGCATTAGGCATAGGCTCGAGTATTTTGCGATATACTGCATGATGTGGTGAGATCTAAATCACAATTATTATAAAAATTACGTCCTCTTCCTCCTCGTCTACCTCTAGTTTAGTTCATAAGCCCTCTTTGTAAAACTGAAATATAAATAAAATCCAACGCTCCACACCTACTGCCGCATAGTGCGTGTCTATGCCTACTGTATTCAAAATGCTGCCACGTACAGTGCGCGCACACGTCACCGCGGGCGGCGCCCCGGCCGGCGCTGTATCGCGCGGCTGCTACGAGAGCGAGTTAACATGAGAAATGTAAATGTACTACAAATTGTGATCCATTTGTCTCTAATTTTGCATTTGTCTCTATACTTTTTGCTCCACGATCTTGTTCATGTTATTAAGGTCTTATTCGACGCCAATGCCCGCGCCTGCGGTCGTAGATACTATATACCAGACTACTACGTCCACTTCCAAGAACCACACCTACATTATATATACTTACAGCGACTGATTTTAATTTTCTGTACTAACTGTGTACTTTTCGAGTATTACTATATCCAAGTTTTAAACATGAAACTTTACCTGTAACTGCATGCCTTTAAACAAGCCAACAAATACTGACATTTGAAACATGCAGAGTTACTGAACTTACTGCTTAACTGATGAAAAATAACACTCGGCTTTAAAGCCCTCCGTTGTAATTCAATTATTGAACTTATCTTTCAAATACATTTTAATGCCAATAGCATGTTTGGAGTAATTAATAACCATTTGCCATTTGGGAATACTTATTTAAATAAACATTTGCAATTGATATACTTCGCTAACCAAATAACGTATTTTAAAAATGTAATATAAATTCAAATGTAATAATGGTTTGTTAATTTTAAACATGACCACATTAGATTTCATATCTTCCGGCGTAATTCCCTATTAATCGTAATTTTTCCTCATTTGCATTTGTATTCATTTAAAACAACGCCTAGTCCAGCTTCTGTTCGTGTTTATGTTATAACAAATCAAATACGGTGACAAACAAATCGCGTCGATTCGATCGAAACCCTCGCTTCGCTTCGGAAAAACTACCTTAAGTTTAAAAATAGCATCTGTTCTGGGTTTTTCTTGTTCTGTGAATTACAAATACATACGTTAATTCATAACTTTATAATTTATGGACGGGTTGAAATGAAAGGAACTTTAAATATTAAGTGAAGTTTATTGCAATACATTAGTGAAAACCGTAATAAAATCGGCTAAGCCGTTTCTAAGATTAGCGCGAACAAACGCACAGACAAACAGATAAAAATTCTAACAACTATTGTTTTGTGTTCTATTGCGTTAATAAAGGCCTAATACTAGTCTTTCTATTATATGCTAATGTACAGAAAGCGATCAGTAAGAATTTTGTTATATGTATAGACTTGATTGATTTTCATTTGCTTCATATGTTTATGGGACATTGACACGATAAAACTATGCAATTGTACAAAAATACACAAAACTATTGTGTTTATATAGTAGATCTGGACACATTAACAGTTGAAGTAAAAATAATATTAATCTCTGCGAATAAATAATAAGGTTAATATATTTGTTTATTGCTTCCTAGAGGATTTTTTGTTTATAAGGAGACAAAACAATTTTTAATTTTGTATGAATGCCTAGTTCCTTAAAATAAATTTAAATTATAAAGTTGGACTCTTGACACATTCAAATTTCCCACTAAAATTATTGCTTATTAGATTACTTGGGCAAAGTAATGGCGGCGGTACTGTTATTGTTCTCCGGTCAACTCCAGCGGCAGTAAGTGTTCAGTGCATCCGGTCGCCCTTGTTCTCCTACGAAATTTCACGGAATTGCGAAGAAATCACTAATAAAAATATTAATCGTTTGTCTCGGGGCAGTATGTTGTTGGTGTATTTTAGGCGGTTTATCGCTATACAAGCGCGAGATAACCCGGCGGCGCGTCGGCCAGGACGTGCTGATGAAGAGATACCGTTGTCGCCTGTCACCCGAGCCCACTGTATCTGAATGTGAGAGGCGATCCCGCATAAATATATATATTTATATTGATAGAGCCCGCCGAGTGCCCTTGTCGTTTAGGGAGCCGAATGAAGAATATAACGTTCACCACTCTAATGGCGGATCGGATATATTCTCAAGATGCATATATAATTAAAGATACGTTTCTATAGCATTTTGTAACAAAACCCGATTGCTCCTTAGCGAGCGCCATCCACAGCGGCCCCCCGCACTAACTACTTGTCACGTTGGTCGCTGTGATTCACGTCACGTCACGTCACGCTAAGGTTAACGTTAACGACCGTACCGTGAACAATACTATGAAGATAAGCGAGTATGTATTAATATTGTATCACAATATATATTGTTAGAACCAAATTCAACCTAGGTGTATTATTGTTTTTGCAGTGGCAGAAACTCTTTAGGCCCAACGATCTCTCTCGGCATAAATCTTATGCACAAACAAAAGTATTTTAAGAACAGGCAAATTAAACCGTGGTTTATCTAGGAGTGAATTGACACAGCCGCACTGGGAAAAATCTTGGTGACTGGCTCTCCAACACTAACAGATACACGTAAAAATATTTCGCGGTTGATTATTAGATGAAGAACGGTAGTTGGTCTGGTGAGGAATTTTACAATTTGATATAGAGCCCAGTAAACGTAAACGTTTACACACTCACTCCCCCGCACTAGGATACCCTGTGTTGCGGGTGGCATGGACATACATAAATATGACATCACAAACACCGATGACCCGAAAACAAACATTTATCTGTCACATAAATGTCTGCCCCGGCCGGGAACCGAACTCGGGACCCCTCGCTCGGCAAGCAGGGTCACTACCAACAGGGCTAAGGGAGGGAATTTCCACGTCCGGTATGCAGCAGGGTGCACAACATGCAGAACTTAGGGGATCTCACAGGATTTCCTTGAGAAACTTATAGTTTAAAATTGATCACCAATATGTAAAGGATTACGTATAAGTTACCGACCGACAACATCAAAAATATATCTACTTGTCAGAAATTAAAACTAAGGCCAGAGATATAGTAGAAATAGGCCGAAATTTTCTCTTTTTTTATAAAATAAGGGTGTGATAAATGTACTGAGACTTAATTACTCGGTAGAGTGGATTGATTAAATGAGGTATTATCAACTCGAACCAAAGATAATAATTTGTGTGAAAATCTGATTCCCCCAAAAATGGCATCGTTCTTGAAACAGATTCGTTTTTAATATGAAACCTGAAATCTGGGTGCTGGTGAATGACAATCACTTTCCCGCACAGGAAACGCTCTGCCCCATAGAAACATTTATTACTGCCGACATTTGGACATGCTTTATGTTGATGCAGTACAATATTTTATCATAAAATCAAATGGGAACTCTGAAGAATCATCAAACTTATAACTCGTTTAATTTATTCATACTCGTTAAGTATTAAAGCCTTTCTTCTAGTCTTCTACCTTTTTGAAATTTACGCAATCTCACAGATCCTCAAGCATCAAGATCATCCACAACTGGGATTTCTAAAAATGGTAATACTCGTTAAGTATTAAAGCCTTTCTTCTAGTCTTCTACCTTTTTGAAATTTACGCAATCTCACAGATCCTCAAGCATCAAGATCATCCACAACTGGGATTTCTAAAAATGGTAATACTCGTTAAGTATTAAAGCCTTTCTTCTAGTCTTCTACCTTTTTGAAATTTACGCAATCTGACAGATCCTTAAGCATCAAAATCATCCACAACTGGGATTTCCAAAAAATGGTAATCCACAGTTCCAGTTAGTTTTTCCATGACGACAAACATGATCCTACAAATATTGTAACCCATAACCTGAAGTTTTAATTCCAAAATATCTACAACAACAGCTTAAAAGAAAATCTCATTATATTTTAATTTTTTATTGAGATTAATTAAAACGACAACCCGTTTTATTACCTTATAATTTTTAAAAGATAAATTAGTAAAATTATCGGTATCTAACAGACTTATACCACACATCGTTTAAATACGTCATATATAATGTAACTATTAAGGACTAATTTTTATGTTAGTAGCCGTCAAACGGACTTACTCGCCATCTGGTGGTAAATGGGCACCGCAGCTCATGGACGTCCGTAACACTAAAGACATCGCCGACGCGTTGCCGGGCAAAATAAAAAGCGGGTCGTATAATACTGCTCGTAACTATCTGACACTGCGACCGAGACTTGATGCTAGAGGAAGGGTAGTAGCTAACTGGGCAAGGAACCTATCAAGGTTCTTCTTACCCTACCGGGTACCATTACCATGCACGAATACTGGTGGTAACGAATTGGATTGTTTGAACGTCTGACCGTGTACACTTTTAACCGACCGAATGATGAAGTCGGAACCCCTCGCTCAGTCGACATCATTACTAACCGGTCTACTTATTTACACACTATTATCAGTAACGTAAAAAATAATCTTGCAAGAAAGGTCATCGCTCCTCGAGGCTGGAACTGTTTCTAAAATAATGTTGACATAAGGTGGCCCAGTTATATATCTACAGGAATAGAATTTATTTGAATGTCGTCGCTGCCAAGAGCCGCGCCCCTGTGAAGTAACTTCATACTAATATAATATTATAATGTGTTAGTTTGCACAGTTTTAACGTAATTATATATGACGAAACCTAAAATTCTGTTTTTTAAATATAACGTGACGTATTCGTGTACTTTTGTATAGATACGCTAAATCCGATCTTCACCTTCGAATTTATCTTATACCTACTAACGTTCCCTTTTAATAAACAGTTGGCCTTTCTAGTGAAAATTTGTCGTAAACATTTAACAATAAAATCTTTTGCTCGTACAGAAACACCTAAGAATGTATAGAACGGGAGAAACACTCATCCTAAAAGGCAAAAAGATGTTTTGGTATTCCCAAACTAACTTCATTAATGCTTACAGTCGCGTCATAAAGACGCACAATTGGTATTGGGTCTTCCTTGAAAACTACGGCGACTTGGAATATTCTCCCAACTCCACCACATTCCACGATGGAATGAAAGGGTTAATGGCAAACTCGTGGCCGAATTCATGCCCTCTGATGCAAGTAAGCGCTCATCAAATTTTACCACTAACGGTCACCCGTACAACCTTTTACAATTTACAGACATCATCATTTTAACAGTTTTTTCAAAACATCTGGACTGACCAGCGCAAAGATAAAAACTGTACCATATAATTAAAACGTTTCTTTTTGGTTGCGAGCAAACATTGCCAACTGATACTCATAATTTTAATATTCGAACATGCTTTGAATACTTTAAAAGTCGGCTGGAGTTTACTAAGGTCATGTTTTACTAATGCACGCCATGCAACCGCGTCCACTAACTAATTCCAGGTGACACACGACGCTCCGGTGAACACCGTGAACACTCGCCGCGCCGACGTCCACTAATTTTTAATTAACCCGCATGTCGGGCAGTCACGTAGTGTTTGGGGTGCACGATTAGGGTAGCCATGCTGACGGCTATTATTCAATCAAGTAAATGAAATGAAGGAATATTTATAACAGACGAGTATGCATTTTTGGCTCAATCGTATGTACAGTAGAAAAAATATATCAGATACTTGTTCCGATAACATCTCAATATCATCAAATTCCAAATAAATACGATCGATCTAAGAGAGCTTCGAATGGGAACCAAACGTTATGCATAACATTTTTTTATAAGAATATAATAACAGTCACTAATTTACTATAAACCTACTTGGAAATTAAAATTCCTAAATGAAGTTACTGAAGTGGACTAAAGTTTCATGGTTACCGAACAGAGGGTCGGCTCGGTGACTCAGCCGTCAATACTGACACGTCAGTGCACAAGGTATGCGGCACCAATTGGACACTACTGTAGTAACAGGTAACTGCATTGGAACTCACGATTTTAAGGTTCGATATAGATGCAGGTACTGAGTACCCGGGTACATCGGTATAAAGCTTGCTCTTCGCTTTACACTTTTCGCACGTAATTTGTATCTAAAACTAAATAATTATCAAATTTATAGTATTATAGGTCTGCGATTTTGAATGAACAACTGGACATGCAGTAAAATGTATACGGCTATAGAGGTACCTACACATTGATATCTGTTTGGAGGTCAAAACTTTTGTTTCTACTATAGTCATAATGTAAGTTCGTTAGGAGACATCAATTACTACTCATCGTCACTATGGTTTAAAGGCTTCTCTGTAAAATCTCACGACAATTATACATTGATAAAGTTAACTGTTCTGAATCGAGCTGTCTTTTAAGAAGAATTTTAAACTTAAACCCCACCTACCTCTGGTGTCATCATTAGGCATCAATAAGTTACAATCAGCATAGCATTTCAATTATTTACACTAATCTTTTAGGCTCAAAGATAAATTAAATACAATGAAATAATATAACTTTTAGCAACATTTTAATATATATTTTTATTCAAATGAATTCAATCATACATTACAGAATACTTGGATTTTTTATGTACGCTTTTTAAATTATAATAATAATAATAATTACAAAATGAAACCTTAATTTGCTTTATTATGTTACCATAGATATCAAAAAGTTATGCATCTTCCATATGTGCACTCTCTATGCCAAGGTTGCATACAAATTGAATCACATCCTCCACAGTTACAGCATGTCATTGAGCAACCAGTCTCATTAAAATCTCCATAGATTTATTTATTTATTGAAAAATATCGAATATATTGTGCTCTATGCCCATAAATACTGCATTAAAGCTATGTGGACAATTTGTTAAATTAACTACGATTAAATGCACCATTAGAACCTTTCCTCTGTCCCTCACCTGTTCACTTTGTTATTTCTGTGCTAGCGAGCAAAATTCAACAACGAATATACAATTAATACTGAATCAATACATACAATATTCAATGGATGGACTTAATCATAGAATTTTACATGCTTCTGCAAAGCATTCAATCTGTTCAGTTGTATGCAAATAAGGATTTATCACTAAACAGTTATAACTCTTAATTGACATGCATTGAGAGAATCAAACAAACAGTATAAAAACAGGAAGATATTGCTCACACTACAAACTGACAATGAGATGTAAATACAAACAAACAAGTGAAAAACCAAAACTGGTAATAGGTTCTTTAAGGGTCCTTCAGTAGAAACCACTCTATGACAGGTCCGGGCCTAAGTACAATCTTTAATTCTCTATAATCTCAACTCTACAGGACTCGATAGGGGTACCACTGCGGGCCAACAAGACCAGTCCTCATGCCACCTCCAAGTGTTCCTTTACAGTAGCGACATCCTTCCACAATGAGAGTAACAAAATGCAATAAAATTTAACAGTTACAATAGCGATTTTTCTATATTCATAGATAAATACGCGCCGGGGGTGCGACGGCCCCCAGTGCCAGTAAACATTTGAACAAGATTTACTCTTATGCGAATATGTACAGGGGCGTGGAGCGTCCGCTGCTGCTCGGAGCGCAGCGGCGGGACATCATTGACTCTTGAGCTCCTTACCAATGGAGTACGACACGAGTCGCGCCCAGTCGATCTTGCTGCGCGTCACGGGCAGCTGCCGTCGCAGAGCTTTGAAGGTGGTGTCGCTCATCGTCTTGTAGTTGTCCGAGATGGCCGTTTGATAAGCGTTCTCAGCTTCGCATACGAGGCGGACGAACTCTTTCGCCGTGGCCGCCTCACCTGCGGCCGGCAGCGGCGCGCGGACCTCCTTCGAGCTGACCAACTGAACGTTACCGTCCTCGTAATAGTGCACTTGCACTCTCAGCATCCCTCGCAGCTCAGCAGCGCCAGCGCCAACCGTCAGCGACCACACCGACCGCCACCGCCCGTTCCAATAATTTTTCGGCTGAAATTGATGGTCCTCGATACACGCCACCAACGCCACCGTGCCCGAGTCCAGCGAGCGGCCCACTACCAGGCTCGCTCCATGCTTGTAATGCTCCGCTACATACGTCGTCAGCTCCACGTCGAGTGCGGCGCGCCACGGCTCGGCTGCGCGGTCCGGTTCGTGTGGCTCATACTCGGAGGCTTCCTTCCGGAGATGATCATATTTGAACGATCTCTTGGACCGTGGATCGAAGAAGCGCCCGCCCCCGAGCTCGTTGTGGTCGGTAATGAGTGTGTGCAGCTCTGAGCCCTCGAGGCGTACAGGCGTTAGCTGATCCTTGTTGTATTGCGCGAATGCCCCACTTGCGCCTTCTTTTAGAAGTGTATCGTTATTTAGTAGCACTCGTACGTCATTGAACACTTCGTTAAATTCACCGGGGGGTGAATGTAATATGAAATCCGAAACGATTCTCACTTTTTCCTGATCACTAATCACTTCGTCACCGTCCGCCGCCATTTTTGGTACTTTTGATTTGACACAAATCAACTACAGACTGTCATGACACTTTATAAACCATCAACAACAGCGGAAAGAAGTACTTAGCATATGAACATTATGCAAATATCATAGAAAATAAAATAGAAACAAACTACAAGAAACTAGTCGGGTACATACAAATATGTATAAATCTAATCTTAAATACAAATAATGGGTGAAGGATTATTAATGTTTACATATATTATTATTTTGTAAATTTATCGCACTGATATTAAAACAAAAATTTACTTGTTTTATACACACCTACTCATCTAGGCAGTAATAAATGAGTTAGCAAAATAGTTTTAAAAAGAATTATGAGACACTGAAGTCACTGAAAATCACTTAACTCATATACATGTTGATTTGTTTTTGACCTTCCAATTTATCGGACATCTTACATCAGACTTAGGACATTAGACCATTTTTTTTAATAATACATCAATAATATAAATATTAAATACAGAAGATTCCTGATTTCATAAGATTAAAAAATTGTTATTATTATCTTTCCGTGAAGCCCGTCTGGCTAGCTACCACCCTCCTGCTTGAGTCAGCCGCCAAACGACTC
>DWPT01008650.1:0-10081 GCA_018251895.1 Agathymus mariae mariae
TGTGTCGTTTCAGCCAAATCATCATTTTACAAATTCATCCACGCTGAGCCGATCGCAATTAGCATCTGCCATTTGAACCCTTTCATGGGTGGCTGTCCCACTACTTGGGCCCCCACTGACTATGGCCGGCCGGCGGTGCACTCGGCTTCGGATCTCGCTACCCTCCAGAGCTAAGCTCTCAACACAACATACAACCAACTCATCACAAGCAGTCCCGCTAACGCAACACAACTGTTTAGAGCCATTCCCCATCCGGCTTCATCACACATGGCTTTGTCTGATAGGTGGTAACCAGAGCCGAAAGCCAATGTTATTACTGCTCGTTTTGCACTACCCAGGGGACACGTGTAGGGTATTTAGTGATCAAGTAACCTCCTACAGACGCGAGCAGTCCATCCCGTTCTGACTTTTTTCAAAAAGGTTAGGCTGCAGGGCAAACCCTTAACCCAATCATCTTTGTTTTAGACTGAAATTGTAGCTGACTAAATTGCCCAGAGAATTTTTTTTTTCAAATTTTTGATATCATTCTTCGTTTCCAAAATATTGAGCGCCAAAATCAAAAATTCGGAAAAAAATGATATTTTCTTTTACTCTTTCGACCATACCTATTTTTTTTGACTTGCTCGAATATATTTTTTTGCACCTTATAGCTCTTGTGAATACGCGTCTTTTGAGATTTTTTTGACTATCATATCTTTACAACTCTCCGAGATATAAGGAAATCGCACTTTTTCGTGATATCGGGGCCTATACTGGAGCGAACGAAAAGACATTTCCAATGTCAAAACCTAGTCTAGTGATTCGTCACTATCATAAAAAAAGTGTGGACGATTACAAAAAATTTAAAGAACTCCAGACTGTTAGTTAAATAATACAATTACACTGTTATATGTCAATCAACACCATAACCAGTTTTTCATGGGTGTTAAATTATAACTTGTCGGCGCAAATTAATTGTTACTGGTCTAAAACGTCGTATCAATGTAATAATTTCATAAAAACTCTGTACACCAAAGACTACAGTTGTGTTGGTGGGTAGTTGGTATGATATGTATAGACTTTTGTTCTTATAGGAAGTAACTAACCAGACTGACTGAGCCAGCTGCATGGCTGCTTGTGTAGCTTTATCAACCAAGAAGTAAGATGCGCTTGTTAATCTTATATTTCACAATAAACGATTTTACGATTGATTTTAAAATGAGGGTGAAACTTAGTGAGCTAGTTAAAGAGTTTTGATATATTTTACAAGTTATATACACGAGTATTATCGGGATTTTATAGCACAAGAATATATTGTCTTGTCCAATGATCGATAAGGAATTCTGGGTTAGATGGAAACCGTCTGGACTACTTTTAGAGCGATTCAGTAAGAGCTGTGGGTCTAAGGATAAATGGAGTTTAATATCAATAATGAAAAAACAATATTGATCTTAACATATTAGTATTATGTTGATTAGTCCCTAATTTAACGTGTAATTTAATCCAATTAGAATATGTCAATGACAGTAAATAATCAGTGGGCCGAAAAATCACACAGTCATAAGAACTTGGTTAAGACGGCAAATCCACTTGTCAATAATTTTTTGCCGTAATAACGTACAGGGCAACACAATGATGGATTTTTGTTATAACGGGGACGTCTGAATGCAATCAATTTGAATAATTTGTTATTTATTGAAATATTTAAAATATGTACGCAACATTAACAAAAATAATAAAACCAAGACTTGAATATGTATGTTATAAGTACAATAAATGAAAAATACTTTGTGCCTTTTGTTCGGGTTAATGAAAGAGTCATCATCGTGTTGGTTATTGTGTCATATATGGCGACAGAGGAAGGACACTCTGGATTAAATAACTAGCAATTATAAGGATCTAGTTACTATCGAGAAAAAGGCTTTTAAAATATTATTTTTGTGTTGATTGTACCCAGATATTGTAGTTATGCTTAAACCAGATACGCAATAGATATGTAAAAAATAGGATAAGTAAAAGTATTTAACTCGTTTTGCTTATTATTATTTATATTTATATATATAAACGGGAGGCCCGACCCTACTTCGTTCGAGTTCAACGATTAATAGCGTATGTTCATTTTGAAAAGCATCTCTATTAAAAGGTAATATTTTTTAAATAGGTGCCGTGGTTCTAGAGTTTACCTTCCGCACGTATACAAACTCACAAAATTAGCTACCTGTCTTTATATTATTAGTATATATAACAACTTTAGAGCTGTAATTTTAGCGGTAGTAGTATTTAGTTTCGAAATTATTGTTTAAAACTATGGTGAGTTCATTGAAGTAAATATGATTATGAATATTGGCCGTATTGGGGTGGCCTAGAATACTCCCCCCAATCCCATGTTGGCAGAATAGGATGTCGTAAGAGGCGACAGAAGGCAGCCTGCTTGGTGGTAGGGCTTCGCTTAAGGATTATATTATCAGTATTATTAGTGAGTCTTTGATATAATTATTGGTATTATTATCTTTCCGTGAATCCTGCCTGGCTAGCTACCACCCTCTGGATTGAAGTAGCCGCCAAACGACTCGTCGTGTTCCGGCTGAGGGCTTGAGATCCAGTACTTTCTTTCGTACCTTCTTCTCATTTCCTGGCCGACAATGCATCAGTGATACCTTTGGTCTTGCTGATATCCATGGGCGACGTTGACCACTTACCATCAAGTGGCTCCTCTGCTCGTTTGTCAGTTAACCTAACATTATCATTAAAAAAAATATGATCAGCTACCAAGTAACATTATTTGCTATATGCTTGCTAAATTACACAGAAATATACTACATCTATATCCCCGTGTGGGAATATTAGTTACGAGTAACGTATATAATTGTTTAAAAACAGTTTTACGTAACATCAATTGTATATATTCCAAATATGTTTTGTTTTAGCACAAAGCAATTGCATGAGCGGACTTTGTTTTATTACAAACTCATTTACTCGGAACAAATATTAAAAGGTTTAAGTAAACAGCCGTTCTCTTCCGTAATACGAACAACCTAGGTACAAACTAAAAGTCCACGTAAATATTACAAATCCATTTCCTTAGGAGACAATTATGAGGAAAGTATACATGAGTTGCTTTTATTGGTCGCCCACTATGCAACGGTGTTCTGGACCTCTACTACGCGGCTCGATCGTGTAGTGGGGGGTGAGAGTGCTCGAGCGTCAGGAATTCTTATAATGAATAAGGATAGTTCTGTAGGGTAGATGAGTTCACAAATAAATAAAAAAATGCCGGAGGCATTTCACAAGACATCAACGAATCTGATTTATTTCTTTATAACAACCGAATCTGACGGTACTCCTAAAACCAGAATGATAGTTTTAAGTACTTTCCATAGCACAAAAGTGGTCATAAACTTTTGCCACGATCATGCATCCAACTTCCAACAGCGCTGGAAAATGCTCAAGTGATTCTTTATTATGTTAAAGTAAATAAAACATCTTTAGGTATGGTATCATTTTACATTTTAATTATTTATTAAAGTATTTAAGCAAATAGTTGTTGAGCTATTCAACACCTTTCCTTAAATTCATGACAAATTAAGGCGTTAGTATAAATACCTAATGCTGTGTAGTGTGTTATGTTAAATAACTATTAACGCTGCTGTTGTGTTCCTAGGATACCCCTCGTGTCGGTCTCCAAGTGCAGCTTAAAGCGGGCAAACAATTCTCTTTATGTTTACCTATTAACAGTCAGTAAACTTCGAGCCGGCGCATTTGCCTCAGGATTGATGTAGCGTAATGATAAACCGCATAAAGAAACAAATTAAGCGTACGCACAATAAAAACTACGTGTCTCTCTCTCATTCGTTGTAAGGGTTGTCGATCAAACAAATGGATGCAGGTATTTAATAATGAAATAAACAGATGTTAAAATATTAACGCTTTACATAATCACACCCTTGAACTACGATTTCCTGTGACGCCGCGGCGTGGGGAGATATTGATATTAAAAATAACCCCAAAAAAACAAGACTCATGTTTCTGTGAAATAAATGTCTGCTCTAGTATAGAATCGAACACATTTTTATTTCGGCAACGTCACTATCGTTTGAGCTTTGCGGATTTCTCTCATTCAATATTGGATACAGAACAAGTTACTTTTATGTTCATCTACATCTATTGTACAATTTATACTTGAGCAGTTTAGTACATTAATATTTGAGGGTGTGAGTTCATTAGTTCTATGGTCTAAGCCAACCTTTCCTGCCCATGCCATCCTCTTGATCTATAAATGATGCAACAGCGCCTATTACTTATTCTTTAAAAAGAACTTGGTTTTTGTTACACTGGTTTTAATACTAATGGTATTCGCGCAAGTGGTCCGGCATGGCTACCTGTCGTTCTTATTCTAGCATCAACAATGTCACGCTTTTAAACTGTTTCAAGTGCAGTGCAGAAAGTCAGTTTGAAAGGAGGCTGACGTACTCCCTATGTCCATTTGAAGCGATGACCACGAACCATTAGGTGGTAAAAATATATTTCTACTGTTGCTGTATGAGCAAGAAAGCCTCGTTTGGTGTAGATTCAATAGCAAAGTCAAAAAGCAAAGCAGTTATTTCTCGAGAAACTTCAGATATGCGTTTGTGGTTTCATACTTATGAAATGGGCCTGTGAAGTTAACAGTTTATTTTAGATAGTAATTTTCCTGCTATTTCAGCTACACTACGTAAGACTTGAACATTTTCAGAGTTTATTTTGGGACCTTGAATTGTTAAGATCAAAGCCTTTTTTGTGGAAAAGAGAAATACGATCATTGGTAGTCTATTTTGATATGCAAAATATATGTTGAGGATAAATAACTTGAATTTTTAACCAGTTGCTTATTTCATAGCCGCTTAGATTTTTTTAACCGACAAACGAGAGGACGAGCCCATGGAAAACCGTCACCGCCACCTCAGGCTGAATGTATAAGGTGTTACCGACGTGTTGTCGGCCAAGAAGGAATTGGGAAAATGAAAATAAGATTTTCTTAGCTTTTATTTAAATTTGGGCGAAAAATATTGATTGATCATTGTACTTGTAAATTAATACTAAATCTATATGATGGTTTGTTTACAAATTTCTCAAATACCATAAGTAGTTTTTGTCTTAGCTTCAACTTGAAGGCAATATTTGACTTTAACTCAAAGAGACATACGACACCGACCCTTTAGGAATATGTGGTGATAATCTATGCTACAGCCAGTTTTCAAGCGTCGTTTCTATGAATAATATATATTTTTTTATTATTATAGTAAAACATATTTAACTGGTTTCTGACGAACAATCTCTTATTTACTTTTCAACTTATTTTTTTATTTAACTTATATTTTTTGGTGTAGTTTAATTCAGTAAAATCAAAATTATTTCTAATCTTTATTACTAGGAATAACTGTATTACAATGAAATATCCTAGAGACATTCGGTGAATGAGAACTGATAATTGTGAGTGACAATAATTACTATTGTACTTTTATTAGATGTCCAAAACTTGTATAATTGGGTATCTAAATGTGGTAGAAGATTAAATATAAAATTAAACGAACTTACTTGTAAGTGAGGTATGATTGTTAATAAAAGACGCGATTTGTCTGAGATTAAAGGGCTGACATTTTGGTTTGATTTTTCTTCTTTACATGTCGGTTATGTTCTGAAACATCACTAGTATCGTTAACATATACCGTAATAAAAATATCTATATGTTTATATTTTACCGATCTCTAGCCACTAACGGTTAGTTAATAGATTTTCATAAAATTTATATATACATCCATACGTATATACACACATTTATACATACATACGTACGCACATAAATGTCAAACTAATTGGCATTTTGTAATCACAGGTATATCCTGGCATTTTCTTGCTATACGAATAATAGCTATAAGAATTAAATTTATTTTAAGTTTAAAAATCAATGAAATTATATTACATTGTCGTAGTACCCTAGAGGCTGTTTGTGGTAATTTGTAAAACCTGTTAACTTATATTGTAAGCAGCGTAAGTAGCAATTTGTTATTGTTACCACGCATACGTGCATCTGTGTTTTTACTTGTAGTAAAAACTTGGCTAATTTATTGCAATCAATTTGAAGGAAACAAGTTGCAGGTGGACTCGACGTTTACGCTACTCGTACACAGAGATGGCTCGTAACTCAGCATTTACCGTACAACAAAAATATTGTTTATGCTTTATGCACGTGCAATACGCTAACATGCTTAATTATGATCCTTCAACGAATTCAATAATACATCAAAAATTTGCGTGTATTTGAAATTAATCTATCACTTGCTCTAAGTTTTAAGCTGTAACTCTAAATTTTAAATTTGTTGGTGAGACTACGTAGTCCGTATATGTCGAAGTGTGAAGTTAACAGATTTATTAGTGATGAACACGTGATTCATTACATATTGTTAAATCATCTTTACTAAAATTAGATTTCGAACGTGCTCGTTCATGGCAATTTGTAGCCAATTATGGCGTCAATGATTCATTATGTCTTGATGTAAAAATTTTGTTGTTTTTGTATAGAGGAGTCATATTGCGGTTTGCAACAGTGAATTTAATTGTTAGTAGTAAATGCAAATAGGATTTGAATTATTTGTAGGCCGACGAGAAGAGATAAAATGTAGAAGTGTTGCGGTTCCGTTATGAAATAACGTAAAATGTTGGTAGTATTCACGTTTAGGCAAGATAATAGAACTATGCAATTTAATCAAACTTCGATTAGTTTTATGTGTCTGTGTGAATTGTAATTAATCAACACTGTGATCAACCCGGCTATGAGCGCTTTAACTTTCATATTATTCTACTGATTTCGATTCGACTTAGTCATAGTCAAATGTTCGTTAGTCAAACAGAAACCAAAAAGATCAAACTAAAATTACTGTGGTATTTTAGCGTAATGGTCGGACATAAAAATAGAATAGATAACATAAAAAATAGAATCTATGAAGCTTGTATATTCTTTATCGAATTAATAGCCTTGTAAGTGTAATAATAAAGTCATTATAACTAAGATAATGGTACCTGCGAAGTCTATACAAAAAGTCATTTAAATACGGCCGAATCTCAATTTCTGACTCATAGGCCGGACATCCTACTGGTATAGTTTAGCAAAAACTTGTTACCGAATAAATTGCCGGCAAATAGCTGTATTAGGCCGTCGCAAATGTTCGAATTGAGGGAAAATACGTTAATTCATTTTTCGTATCCTTTTTTAACGACAGTACAGCTGATTGTAAAAGTCTAAACATCCGGTTTTAACAATAAAATGTTTTAATATAGTTCTTCTGTATTTAATGGCATTTGTATTCAAAGTTCTTCAACCTGGTTGGTTTATGTGGTATAGCGTTTAGATTACTAATTCAAAACGAACAGGATATAAGAATCTTGAACATTATCTATTGCTAGGCTCGAGTTTCGAAGGAAAGAGAAATACGAACCAACCCGATAAAAAATTGCTTTAATTGATAATTATGTTGTTAAAAATTGCTTATTTATAAACATTACTAAAAAACAAAAAAAAAAATAGGCACCAGTGTTCAAGTTCAGTGTTTTCAGAATACATTGTTATATCTCACTGTATAAGGAGATAATGTCATAATGTTTTGTAAAAATATATTAATTAGTCGATCAATTTTTTTCAATCAATTTTATTTATGGTAAGTATTATTGTCACTCATTCAGGTCAGTAATTCAAGGAGAGTCGCCATCGTTTTTCCGGAGCAGAAGACAGCGGTGATTCGGTATGTTGTCTAGATAGAGCGACCGACTATAAGACATTTCATATTTGACTTTAGAAGTACGGTAGTAGCTGACCGGGAAGGTAGAGAGCTTTATCAGCATGTGGGAATACCATCTTGGCTAAGCCGGATGGTACACAGGCCAGTTACCTTCAATAAGACCTAGAGCGGTTGCCGTATTCGTTGGTCAGTCAGATACACTATTTAGGCTTGGATTTAAATTACATTTTTTTTCACTTAAGGCAAAAAATTATAACTCTATATGTGCACGTTTTTTTATTTGCTTAGTAGCTTATTTTAAAATAATATTCGTTTAGAAGCAGTTAAATCAGTAAAGCGAACAATTAGCTTGTCATTTTACAGTTTATAATAGTGCGCTCCCGGATACAAACTCTGAGTGAGAATTTTTTTGGGGATAAATGGTTGAAATTATTGTCCGTGCACTGCTCAGATTCTGTGAGTGAGATGTATGAGTGAGTTGGTATCCATTAATCTAATAAGTGTATACATTCGTATTTATCATCATCATTTTTACAACACATATTTGTCTCAATACAAGACTGTGACGATAAGAGGGATTAAGGGCTGTACGGATTGACAATCTAATCTTCACACATATTCTCACCATCACAATTTTTAGGTATCTGCATGTATCTGTATCTTCGAAGCAAGTGAAAATTCATTCTCAATAAACACACAATTATAAAAAAGAGATGGGTGCAAGCTTCGAACCTGAGTCTTTCTTGCTGGAGATTTACCTTGAAACCACTAGGCTTCCGCTGCTGATATACACTACTAAATTAAGTAAAATAAATAGTCAAAATACATTACAAAATCTGCATTAAATATTTCTTGAATAAAAACGAAAGATATACTAATCCTAACTTTATGTTATGGTGAAATCACCACGAATTTGACTACGATTCCTTCGTAAGGCATAGTCTAACCCATAAATACCACAATCTGTAAACACATTGTAAGTAATGACCATAAACCATAGATTAACGACAAGAAATATAAATGATAATTTCAGTGTATAAAACTCATGTCTCCCCGTAAATGAGTAGGTTCAACTCGGTGAGAGTAAGTATAGAGGTAGACAATATAATAAGGTATGGCGGCATTTCGTAACACAACTAATAAACGGTAATTTGACACGACAAGTCAATTATGAACCAACATAACCGCGTATCGGCATCGAGGGAATTTTGCTAGTAATGCCAGTGTTACACAACCTTTTTTTTTTTTTTTTAAATAACTTTTAATTAAGGAATGAAAGGTTTATTCCAAATAAGGATATAGAAATCTGTTCTTATGTTGATGTTTTACGGTGTGATAAGTTACATTATAGCATTATTAACAAATACTCGCGGACTTATAACCCTAGAAATCGATTTTCTGAGTGATAGAAACAGTGAGTCACGGGTTCGTTTACACTAGATTCCTGAGGATTTTCATATGCGCCGGATGGCTTTAAAAGAGTTGTAGTGCTGTGAAATCTCACATAACCTGGACCTGTAGACACTTTATATCTTTGGAAATTACATTCCTAAAATAAAGGTTTCATGAACTGAACATTTGTTCTTGTCGAGTGTACAATCGGAACTCTTAGATCGGCACGGTAATTACCAAATGGGTAAAGGGTCATCTAAAGATCAAAATATTGAATTACCTTAGAGATTTTTTCTTCGAGTATAATATTTGCACCTACTTTACCAATAACACTATTTGCTACTTATTAGTGTAAAAAAAAATCTACAAGCATTAAAATGTTTCTATAATCACACAAATAAATACTTCTTTTCTTTAACTATAAAAATATATAATTTCATTAGAATTACTTTTCAATAAACAATATTATTAAATCGTTACCGAATACTTGCACTAGAAATTATTAAATACAGTTATAATACAAACTCATTAGTTCAAAAGAAACGTTAATTTTAAATGTCATCGTAAAACTAATTTAGTGCAATACACCTAATTAGCTCAATATCAACACGTCTTATGATTCTAATAGATATGTAATTATGGATATTATTTAAATTGCTTGACAAATCACACGTCGGTACGCAGCTGAACTCGCTTTCGACTTATATTTCTTGTAGACTCACGGATATTGTGGATTTCTTAGCACTGCCATATATATGTATAGAGTTGTTTTTACCACTTTTTTATATTTATAGCCGACAAGGCGAGCCACCTGATAGTAAGTGGTCACCTTTGCAAATAGATATAAGCGAGACCAAAGGTCTCACTGATGCACTGTCGACCAGGAAATGAGAAGAAGGTAAGAAAGAAAGTACTGTCTCTCAAGCCAATTTTGGATA